>BSBK01003548.1:0-82500 GCA_027943335.1 Chamaecyparis obtusa
TATATATATATGTATGTATATATGTATATATATATATATATGTAGATATATATATATATGTAGATATATATATATATGTAGATATATATATGTATATATATGTATATATATGTATATATATGTATATATATGTATATATAGATATACATATGCATATATACATATTTAGTGTATATATACTTGTGGTGTGTATGTAACATCATTTGATTAAATTCCATATGCTCATCACATGAGTGTGTGTGTGTATATATATATTATCATACATATATATAAATTTATATATATATATATATATATATATATATAAGATATAAAAAATATTAAAATGAACATAATATATTTTTAACAAAAATTAAAAAAATTAACACCAATCCCTTGGTGACTGTCGTACCCCTAAGGGTTGCGGCAGCCACCACGGTGACTATGGTGGTCCTACCACCGCAGGTCTCCCAAGGGAGGTTGCGGTAGGCAGTGCCACCGCAACACCCAAGGGGCTAGGCTGCGGGTGGCATATGCCACCATAGTCACCCCAAAGAGGGATGCACGTGGCATGGTGCCACTGCAGTCCCTCCCATGGGAACTGCGGGTGGTCCAGAGCCACCGCAGACCCTCTCTTGGAGGTTGCGGTGAGCCTCATGGCCGTCGGCCCTTGCTACCTCGTGGGGTATAAATGAAATAACATTTTTTATTTTTTTTAAAATTACAGACAAATTTTATATTAAAATAAAAGTACACTAAATATATAAAATATTTGTAGACTATGGTATGAAAAAAAGAAGTTTGTTTCTTAGTCAATATGTGCAATAGCATATATAATTTTTTTGAAATTAATAATTTTAAATAGATAATCAGTGAACTAGAAACCAAAACTACATGATTTTTACCTTGTAGAAAAATTGGGTATAGATTTGGAAAACCCATTTCTTGATCCTTTAATTTCTGATGTATTAATCATTTTGTTGCATGATAAACATATATACATAAGTATATATGTGTGTATATACACACATGTATACTCATGTGTATACTTGGAGTTGAAATCCTCTCTATCTTTTCTCCCAGCCAAACCTCCACACACAAATGAGAAGATTAGGGTTTGGTAAGTGTTTTTTTAATTTTTCCTAACCCTAATTTTGATTTAGGGTTAGGGCTGGCCCTTTTGGCTCTTAAATTTTTTAAATAAGTTTTATTAAATTCTGTGAGTAAATTTGAAATCTTTGATTCATTGATAATTAATGATTGTTGACTATTGTGAATCACTTTATTTTGAATTTTGAATTAATTATTATTTTATTGAAACTTTGCATTAGAAATTTTAATTATTAAGTGGGATTTAAAATATTTTATTATTGGATGCCTCTTTTAAATATTTTTTATAATGATGTTTTATTATTAAGTTGGTCTTTAATCTTTTCGGGTAATAATTGGAGATAGATTATTTTCTGATTTTAAATTTAATGGTTGTCTCTAATGGAATGTTATTAATTTTTAATATTAATTAATGTTGGAGGTAGTGTAATTTTGATTTTAAATTGTATGGAAATTTCTATTAGAATATTATTTTAATTTTATTCTAACATTTGTGTTATTAATTAATATAACTACTTATCTAATATATTAATTATTTAAATGGTTTATTCTAAGGGAAATCTTATTTAAATGTCCTAGGTTGGGACTTACAAAATTCTTTTTCCCTTAGCTTATACATCAATAATTTATTATTAATAATTTATAATGGTTAATTTAACCTTTTAACTCAATTTTTTTTTAATAAACTATGGTAAACAATATGTTTTGAATCAAAGTATAATATTTAGTTAAATCATGGGGTCTTTTTTTTTTATTGGTAAAAGGCCTAAGCCAAGATTATTTTATTAATAATTTTAAAATATGATGTATGAGTCTCCATTCAGTGCAAGCACTGATAGGAAAGAATGGAGAAGAAAACCTCCAATCTTGCTCGGGACATATGTCTAGCATATTAAGATAGGGCATTACCCTATTACAAAGCTATTTAGATAGGGGAATTCCCCTATTTACATAACCAGAAAGATAGGGACATTCCCTTCATTTTATGAAGATCGCAATAGAAAGATTGGGTAATCACCCTATTTACAATTCTATAAATAGAGCTAACATCAATTCTCATTGCCTTTTACAGAAGTCACTAAACAATCATATCTTGACTCACAATGCTTTAAATTTGAGTCATATTTCCTAAAGGTAAAATAGTCTCTGCCAGAGTTTCTTCTAAGTGTAAACCTACATAAAACACATGTCCTGTGTTAGAATAACTAAGAGGAGGGTGAATCAGTTATCCAATGTCTCACAATTTTCAAAATGTATAATCCAAAACAATTCTACTACTTCTGCTACTCGGTATAAAATACTTTCACTATCTATGTTATTACCGATTGTCAGTCTAAACTTTATAATAGTTACCGATTAAATCTAATATGTAATATGCAAAGTATGATAACAAAAAAATATCATAATCAACACATAACACGAGATTTAACGTGGAAACTCTGTGAAGGGAAAAACCACCTGGGACCGGCAACCCAAAATTGTTCACTCTTTTGAAGTGAGGTCGGTGAAGACCCAACCCTGTTAAAGGTTACAAACACACTATTAGGTGTAACCTTATTAGATGATTTTAGACCAAAAGTTATCATCCAACCAGCAGTCACTCTGGGTTGATAGGATAACAATGTTCACGCTATGAATGAAACATCAAAAGACTTTCATAGTCCACTCGATTAAGAGATTTGACTATGTACAATGGTTAAATATGTAACAGTAGATTATCTGCCTTAAAAAAACTTCAATTTGTAGTTTACAGATCAATGTTCTGCTCATTCAAATATTTCTGATCAATATAACACTTCAAATTCAATACTATATCAACTTACTATCCATCGATAATTACTCTTTGTAGCTCGGTAATTGTTTTGCAGCTCGGTTCTTATTAACCAGTATGATCAGAATGCATGAAAACTCCTTCATGTGATAATTCTGTAGTATCTTCTTCTTCCGACTATTTTTCAATAATGAAACCAATGTCTCTTATATAGACGAGTAAATCATTTTCTTTTCCTCCATCAGATTTTTCCGCTTAATCATATTCATAGATTTTTCCACTTTAAGCTTCCTCAACTGATGTGTTAGTAACATGTTTCAATCTTCTCCATTAGATCTTTTTTTATTTATGTTAGTCATCGATCTCCATAACAAACCTTATTTGTTACCTCAATTTCATACACTTTACAGCTCATCACTTTATCGACTAAACTGATCATTTAATTCATTATTGTTTTTCTCGGTTAACAAAGAAATGCATCGGTGAACACAAGCTCAGTTAACACTGTGCTCGGTATACACTACATTTCGTCGGTGTATACTAGAATGCTTTATTTACCGACAACACTGCTTTCTATGTTTCAGCCCTATTCTTCATCATAGATGAATGCAACATAATAAAGTCAATTTCATCAAGTCATAGACTCATCAACAAGTTACTCAGTGTATTCCTTATCCTCATCTAACATATACATCTTCCTCATGTAGATATTTATGTTCTTCATCTCTTTCACCTTTCTTCAGATGTGTCGGTATAGTAACTTTACAAGATAAGTATTGTCAAGCTAGTTGACATCAATGACAACATAATACTGATTTAATCATCTTGCATATCTAATCATCAACTCCTCAGTAATCTTAAATTACAAATTCTTCATTCAGGTTCTAAATCAGTTGTAGTTCATCAATCTCTCCCTTTGGCATTGATGGCAACTCAAGTAATATGAAATGTACCATACACATACCAAACATGTATTCTACAACTTTGTGATCAAATGTTGTACAAGCTCTCCCTAGCTTAATATGTTTAATCACTATGTTACTCAACAGCATTATAAAATATAGCTTTGTCATTCTGTAGATATAACATTTTTAGTTCTCAGGTTCCTTTCAGATTATCTCTCCCTTAGATAGTTCTCATCGGTGTATATCTCTCATATTCCTTTTTATATTTTTTATCTCTCCCTTTGACAACAATGCCAAAGAAAAAAATAAACAATAATCTCTGTAGTAGCTAAGTAACTCTATGTTGTCCATTACATTCTTTGTATCATAGTATACTGATATCCCAATCTATTTCAGTTCTTCAAACTTAATCATAACCTTGAACAATATCCAAAGTGGGAACTATGTTGCATTAACATGAATGATCTTCTGATAAGATTAGGCTGATGCAACATCCAGATCACATTAGTGACCGATAGATAGGGGATGGACCCCAAGTCTAGTCCTCAAATATTCAAATGTGTCCTTCGGTAGAGGCTTTGTAAAAATGTGTCCAAGTTGTTCTTTAGATGTAACAAATTCTATCTTCACTTGCTTCTCTTGCACTTGTTCTCTTAAGTAGTGATACTTAATTGATATATGCTTTGTCTTAGAGTGCATCACTGGATTCTTTGAAATATTAATAGCACTTGTGTTGTCACAGTATATGATCACCGGGTCAATGATTACCTCATTCATTCCTTCCAACACTTGCTTGATATATGCAATGTTTGAGCAATTAGCAGCAGTAGCAACATACTCTGCTTCAGCTATAGACTGAGAAATACAAGCCTGATTTTTACTTGTCTAGGTTACAAGTCTTTCACCAAAGAAAAATGCTCCTCCAATGGTACTTTTTCTATCATCCACATTTCTAGCCCAATCAGCATTGGTATAAACCTTCAACTCAAACTTATCTTCCTTAGGATATCATAATCCATAATCCTCTCTCTTTTTCAGATATCTTAAGATCCTTTTAGTAGAAATCATGTGTGATTCTCTAGGATTAGCAGAATATCTAGCAACAATTCCCACAGCATGTGCTATATTTGGTCTACTGTGAACTACATACATGAGCTTACCAATCATGGATCGGTAAAGTGTCTGGTTTACCTCTATAGTTTCATCTTCATTTGTCAATTTACTTCTAGTAGCCATCGGTGTTCCCACAGGTTTAGTAACTTCCATGCCAAATGTCTTCAAGACTTCCTTTATGTACTTGGACTGTGTGATGAATATCCCATCACTCTACTGAATCACTTGTAATTCGAGAAAGAATTTAATCTCTTTGAACATAGACATTTCAAACTCATTCCTCATGTCATCAGAAAAAGATTTACATACATGATCTTGACCTCCAAAAATAATATCATCAACAAAAATTTCAGCAATAATAATAGTGTCATCAGTATCACCTTTCATGTACAAATTGATGTTCTCACTAGTTCTTACAAATCCAATACTTAACAAGTATGTAGTCTTTCATACCATGCTCTCAGTGCTTGATTCAATCCATATAAAGCTTTGTGTAATCTACATAACATGTTTCTATTATCTGGATCAACGAATCCTTCAGGTTGTTCTATGTAGACCTCTTCTTCAAGTATACCATTCAGAAATGCTGACTTCACATCCATTTGATAAACCTTAAATTTCTTGTGTGCAGCATATGAAAGTAGCATTCTAACTCCTTCCAATCTAGCAATAGGTGTAAATGTCTCACCATAGTCAATGCCTTCTTCCTGTGCATATCCCTTGCATACCAATCTCTCTTTATTTCTTGTCACTTCACCATTTTCATTCAGTTTTTTTCTGAATATCCATTTAGTCCTGATAGCATTCTTATCTTTAGGTTGGGGTACTAAGGTCCAAGTTTTGTTTTTCTCTATTTGTTCTATTTACTCCTTCATTGCATTAACCCATTCTTCATTTTCTAATGCAACTTTCACATTCTTTGGTTCAAATTCACATACTAGACATGTACCTTTTCTTGTTTTGCTTCTTGTCTGCATTCTAGCTTTTCTGTTTTCAATAATTTGTGTCTTAGGATGATGTCTTCTAACAAAACTAGCCAGTACTCAGTTTCTTCTTTCTTGTTCATCCTATTCAAGTTCATGTGCTTTCTTAGTAGCACAATCTTGTTCGTTGGTTTCCCTTTCCTGTTCCTCAGGTTTATTTTCCTGCTAACCAATTATCACAGGTTGCGACTTCGATAGATAGTCAAGAAGTTCAATGTAAGTGAATCTACCATAGTCTTTTGGTTCCTTTCTTTCTTCTATGTTCTTGTCATCAAACTCATCAACATGGACATTAATACTTTCAATCATCTTATTTGTAACCTTATTCAGACATTTGTATGCTTTACTCTTAGTAGAATATCCTAATAATATTCCTTCATCAACTTTAGAATCAAATTTCCCATTTCTCTCATCTTTCAAATTAAAAAAATTTCTTCCAAAAATCTAGAAATAACTTACAATAGGTTTGTGTCCAAACCATAGCTCATAAGGTGTCTGGTTGGTGTCCTTCTTCAGTTGTACTCGGTTAAGCACATATACGGCTATGCTGACAACTTCCCTCCAATATGTCTGAGAAATATTCTTTTGTAGCATTAGTGTTCTAGCATAGTCAATGATTGACCTGTTCCTTCTTTCAGCAATCTCATTCTGCTGAGGTGTTCTCGGTGCAGAGACATGTCTCTTAATACCATTCTCATTATAGAAATTAGTAAATTCATTAGAGATAAATTCACCTCCTCTATCAGATCTTAAGCATTTAATTTCTTTTCTAGTCTCTTTTTCTACCTTCACCTTATACCATTTAAACATCTTAAAAGCTTCAGATTTCTCTTTCAAGAACATAATAGTCATCAGTCTAGTATAGTCATCAACAAAAAGAATAAAGTATCTATCACTGTAATAGCTCTAAGTTCTCATAGGACCACATAGGTTGGTATGAACTAACTCAAGTATCTTCTTTGTTGAGTAGTCTTTTCTCTTAAAACTAGTCTTAGTCATCTTACCTTTCTAACATTCATGGCACATAGCATGATCTAGTTTTGACATGTTAGGAAACCCTCTAACTCTTTTATTCTTACTAATCTTGATCATGTTATCAAAATTCACATGACATAACCTCTTATGCCACAACCATGCATCTTCATCTTTCATTAATAAACAAGAAGACTGGTCAATATCAAGATAAAATAGATTACCTCTGGATTATGTACCGATTTTGACAAGTCTTCCTCCATCATCATAGATTCTTACCTTTCTACTCTCAAAAGCAATTCGGTGGCCTGAGTTATTTAGCTATGCCACACTTAACAAATTCTAGTTCAATCCATCTATCCAATATGCATTCTCACATTTTATTCTATCATTAATCATCAGTGATCCTTTACCTCTCACCATGCAAGGTGCATCATTTCCCATTCTAACAGATCCAACATCATATTCATCAAGTAGATCAAATTTCTCTATATCACCAATCATATGATGTGTATATTCACTATCTATGATCCATGTATCATTTCTGCTTACTTTAGAGATCAGTGTTGTTTCTTCATGTTTCTCTCCTTCCTCTGAATCATCTTTTATAGCAACAAATACTACTTCTACATCATCATCAGTGTTAGATTCAAATTCAAATTCTTTGGCTATGTAACATATCTTTTTCCCTTTTTCATAGCTATCTTAGTTGTCTCTGTTGTTGTGTCAGTAGCCTCTATTGACTCTTCTCCCATAGCTTCCTTCAGATCGGTCTTTGGATCTATCATCATCTTTCTTATTCGGACATCTAGCAGTGATGTGGCCAACTTCTTTACAATTAAAACATGCTAGAGGTAACTTGCCTCTATACCTTCCCTTACCTTTGGGTAATCTTCTATCCATAAGAGCTTCAAGCTCATCAAGTTCATCATCGATATTACTATCACTATCATTATTCTTATCATTCCTGCTACTAGACTTACCAATCTTCAAAGAAGACATGAAAGTGGATTCAATAGAATGTACAACACTATTGTCAGAGTTATTTAGTTCAAAGGTTGTAAGCTTACCGATCAGAGTTTCAAGAGTGAGGTTAGATGTAGCCCTTGTTTCATGAATTACAGAGATCCTGATCACATAAACCGGTAGCAAAGTTCTGAGAATCTTGCTTATTACTGTTTCATCATCAATAACTCCACTAGATTCTCTAATAGCATGTACTACCTCTTTTAGTCTATTTTTATATTTCACAATGTTCTCACCTTCTTTCATCTAGCTATCTTGACATTCACATCTCCATTGTCTATTAGAGTCAGCTTGTCCCACATCTTCTTAGATGTATCACAATCCTTGATGTCTTCAAATTCGGCATCGGTATAGGCAGTAGCTATTTCCATCATAGTAATATTGTGTTCATGTCTATCCTTCAGTTGATCAAGAGTTAAGGGACCAGTGGGCAGTTCAATGTAGCCATTCTCCATTAGTTCTAGTGCAGAATTCCCAATTCTAGATATGTGCAACTTCATCCAGCTTTTCCATACTGTGAAGTTATCTTTGTTTAGCTTTGGCACTTCCCTCTTATACATCTTGAGACCTTTTTTTGGAGTCCTTAAAACTCTATTCTAAGCAACCACCACTCTGATACCAATTGTTAGAATAATTGAGAGGGGGGTGAATCAGTTATCCAGTGTCCCGCAGTTTTCAAAATGTATAATCCAAAACAATTCTACTACTTCTGCTACTCGGTATAAAATACTTTCACTGTCTGTGTTATTACTGATTGTCAATCTAAACTTTATAATAGTTACCGATTAAATCTAACATGTAATATGCAAAGTATGATAACAAACAAATATCACAATCAACACATAACACAAGAGATTTAATGTGGAAACCCTGTGAAGGGAAAAACCACCTGGGACCGACAATCAAAAATTGTTCAATCTTTTGAAGTGAGGTCGGTGAAGACCCAACCCTATTAAAGGTTACAAACATATTGTTAGGTGTGACCTTGTTAGAGGATTTTAGACCAAAAGTTATCAACCAACCAACAGTCACTCTAGGGTTGACAGGATAACAATTTTCACTCTATGAATGAAACATCAAAAGACTTTCATAGTCCACTTGGTTAAGAGATTTGACTATGTACAATGGTTAAATATGTAATAGTAGATGATCTACCTTAAAACAACTTTAATTTGTACTTTACAGATCAATTTTCTTCTCATTCAAATATTTCTGATCAATATAACACTTTAGATTCAACACTATATCAACTTATTGTTCATCAGTAATTACTCTCTATAGCTCAGTAATTGTTTAGCAGCTCGGTTCTTATTAACCAGTATGATCAGAATGCATGAAAACTCCTTCACGTGATAATTTTGTAGTATCTTCTTCTTTCGGCTATTTTTCAATAATGAAACCAATGTCTCTTATATAGATGAGTAAATCATTTTCTTTTCCTCCATTAGATTTTTTCGCTTAATCATATTCATAGATTTTGCTGGTAGAAGCTTCCTCGACTGATGTGTTAGTAACATGTTTCAATCTGCTCCATTAGATCCTTTTTTAATTTATGTTAATCGTTGATCTCCATAACAAAACTTATATGTTACCTCGATTTCATACACTTTATAGCTCATCCTTTTATTGACTAAACTGATCATTTAATTCCTTTTTGTTTTTCTCAGTTAACAAAGAAATACGTCAATGAACACAAGCTTAGTTAACACTATGCTCGGTATACACTACATTTCATCGGTGTATACTAGAATGCTTTATTTACCGACAACACTGCTTTGTGTCTTTCAGCTCTATTCTTCATCATAGATGAATGCAACATAATAAATTCAATTTCATCAAGTCATAGACTCATCAACAAGTTACTTAGTGTATTCCTTATCCTCATCTAACATATACATCTTCCTCATGTAGATATTTATGTTCTTCATCTCTTTCACCTTTCTTTAGATGTGTTAGTATAGTAACTTTACAAGATAAGTATTGTCAAGCTAGTTGACATCAATGAAAACATAATACTGATTTAATCATCTTGCATATCTAATCATCAACTCCTCAGTATACTTAAATTACAGATTCTTCATTCAAGTTCTAAATCAGTTGTAGTTCATCATCCTGTCCTCATAAAAAAATTTGCAACACCTGTATAGTATTAATACAATCCTTTCTTTACTTTGAGACACCTCGGTGTTTCTTTTTAATATGGTAATGAAAGTACATAAAAAACCTATAAATATTTACTCCCTTCTTTACATACATCCATCAATGTATGAAAAATTAAATGCTATTTCTAATTAAGACTAACATTACTTTATATTTTTAGAGACCACATTTATTGAAATTAGCAAATGAATTCATAACTTTTTCATCTAAACCATCCTCTGAGATATAACCAGCCTTATTAAAGCCATCTTGAGACTATTGCCACATTACTGATAAAGGGCCCTACTAACTATGCATACATTTATACAAGTACAAATCAGAGGAGGAACCATTCGTAGTGAAAAAAAAACCATAAAGGAAGCTACTACAGTGATTCTAGAGCGTAAATTGTTTGTGTGTGTGTGTGTGTGTGTGTGTGTGTGTGTGTGTGTGTGTGTGTGTGTGTGTGTGTGTGTGTGTGTGTGTGTGTGTATATTTGTAAAAAATACCTATATGTGTAAGTATGAATATTACTATATAAGAACTAGTTATTTATGTATGTAATATATATCTTAATGAAATTTCATGTATATAAAGAGATACGAGTACGAATATGTATCCTAATTTTTTAAGCATTTTAGCTTTCTAGATACATAATTTATAATGATAATTAGGGCCTATTTAACCAAAGGAGTACTTAATACCTAGGATTACAGAGACTACAACATTTAGGATTAATGGTTTTTATAAGGTATATCAGTGGGATAATACCTCTGGTTGACATTTCTAAAGACATCAAACAGTGAACTTCATATGAAATGTGAATATATGAAAACAACTATTGTATTCCTAAATAATTAAATATAAGAATGATATTTATGAATATGAATATCAGAAATATATGTGAAAATATGCCAATCTATGTCTAAATATATACATATATATGGGAGTGTGTGTGTGTCTGTGTTTCTGTGTGTGTGTCTGTGTGTCTGTGTGTTTGTATAAATATATAAACACATACACACACACACACACACACACACACACACATATATATATATATATATGAATAAAAACATAAAAGAAGAGAAATGATCTTTATAAGAAGAAAGAAACATCTACACCTAATACCCGCTTCCTGCATATCCTCTAAAACCTCCTATTAAATCCCATCTGACAGATCTTCTAAATGGCTTCTTCTAGTTTAGAGCCAATAGTAGGTAAGAATCTTTTTATTACCACCAACTACCTAGATACTCATGATATAAAATTAATTCTCTCATAATTGACTAAGTATAGTGAACTGTGACTACATTATAGAGAGAAGATCTTTGTTTAATAATGCTATTACTCAGGATAGCCCAATACTGTATATGCTATCTCTTCCCAGTGACTTTTTTGCCATGTTAATTACTTATAGACATTAGGGTCTTCAACATTTGTAGGTTAGACGCTTTGTGTGTTATTAGTACAAAACTTATCTCTTATTCAAAACTAACAAATTTCCTCCAAGAAACTTAAATAAGTGGTTACTTCTTGCCAAATATATACAGTTGTAGATGAATACTAATAGGTAAAATAGTGTTAACCTATTGAGTGCCATAGAATCGACAAGATTCTACTAAATTAACTTAGAATGAGGGTGCTCAAAAACCAAATGGACCTTTTGTAAGATATAAAAATATATAGAGAGAGATATATATTTTTATATCTATGTATTGAATGTGAAATGGGGTGTGTAGTGGAAAGTGTTGTGGACATATATTACCTCCTAATCCAAGACAAAGAGATCCCAATTGATTAACCAAAAGGAGATGACCAATACACAAAGGAATCAACTAGTTATGGATAAAGAGGGAAAGGGGATCTAATTATAAAATGAAACAATAAATCAAAAAGAGTAGGATAAAAATGAAGCACTCACCTTGAAATGTAGTAGATCTGTAAATTGTTATTTTTTGGTGTCTATACTAAGTTTCTAGAAATTTGGAAACTGAATCTGGAACCAAAACACAGAGACGGAGAAAACCCAGAAATATTTTTCTTTTTTGAACCAAGTCGACCTTGACCCGCACTGCTCTGACGGAAATTCTATTTGCGGATCCCAAAAGTTTGTCGAAAAGGGTATCTAAATCTGCTCTTTAATTTGTTGTTTTATACCTACACCTACAAGAAAAATGGTTTTTTTGTTTGGATGAGGGGTTTTCCTTGGTCAAACCCTAGTTTTGGAATTAACCTTGAAATAGAATTGAAATGAAGAATGCTAGAAAGTAGTAGAAGTAGATATAACAATGAATCTATGATATTCAATAGATATACAATTGTATTTGAAATGTAAACAAATATGTTAATATGAAAACTTGGACTCAACATCAAAAACCATATATGTAAATCAAAACCTCCATGATTGTATGCTTTGAATCCACCTTGAAAGAAGAATGAATGGATCTTGAAGATGCACAAAGGATCTTGAAGGAAGATCACACCACCATGATGGATAGATCCGGGGTTTGAATGATGAATCTTGAATGCTTGAACCAAATCCTTTCAAAGGCTTGAATTCTTGAATCCTTGATCTTCAATGGAGAACTTTAATGCTTGAATATAGATGATTTCTTCTTGATTTGATATTGCTTGGATTGAAATGAGAGGAGAAGGCTTCCTTATATACTAGTCTAGGGCAAAAACTTCTAGAGAGGCCAACATATGAGAAATAAATTTCTATTAAGCATATACCCCAAGGAGTGGACCTAAATTAAATATATTTTAAGATTCACTGCTTTGAAACCCGAAATAGCCGACCCGAAAGCAGAAAAATAAACTTTTGAGTTTCCCCTCGCATCCAGAAAACTTTCTGATGAAAAGAGGGACCTGGGTCAAGGTCAAGGTTGACCTTGACCTAGGTCAAGGTTGAGGTCGATCCTAACCTAGGTCAAGGTCAAGGTCAACCTTGACCTAGGGGTTTAAGACCCCTGGAAAATATGCCAAGTGAGGAAAATAGTGCCCGAGGAGGCCCAGTCAGAGCCCTAAATAGGCACAGAAGATGGAAAAGGGGAAGAAAATAGAGGACAACATGATGATGTCCCAAAACACCCACTAAGGAGGGCTAAATTTTCTTAACATGAAAGTGCTTCCATTTTAAGATGATACATTAAGCCCCCACTTTAGCGCGAGTATGGAAATCAACCATATTCATGGTAAAGTTAGAAGAAAGATTCTAGTAGATTGCAACGAGGTATAACATTACTTAGTTGAGGGCATGAGCCCCCAGGAAAAGGATTCTAACTTAACATACATGCACGAGGGTGCGAAAAAAAAGAGAAAATAAAGACAAATCTAAAAGACACAAAAAGAGGGGTTAGCACAAAAATAAACCCAAATCAACTAGCAAAGGAAACATTGCTAAGAAATGCTTCCTATACTAATATCATATTTGGAAAGCTATTATAAAATCATAAATGATTACATAAGAAAGACAAGAGAAACACTATAAATAACATATCTTCATGATCTAATCCTACTAGCATGAAAGCAAAAGAGAGAAAAATAGAGTGATTACCTCATCCAGTAAGATTCCCACTTTACTATGAATCACCAAGGAGGGAGAACCCAACAGGTAGCCAAACCTGATAGTTCACCCATAAACTATGCTTTGTAGTTGTAATGTGTCTTTTGATTGCTTTTGAAATACCCATAGATCCACATTCATGTATCACTATAGAATATAAAATGCATGTCTCTTCAAGATTTAGCAACTTATGTGCATTACCTTCTGAGGATTTAGCATATTTGAAATTGAAAATGTGTTTCTCTTTAGGATTTAGCAACTTATGTGTGTTACCTTCCAAGGATTTAGCATATTTGAAATTGAAAAATGTGTGTCTCTTTAGAATTTAGCAACTTATGTGTGTTATCTGCCAAGGATCTAGCATATTTGAAATTGAAAAATGCATGTCTCTTTAGGATTTAGCAAATTATGTGCATTACCTTCCAAGGATTTAGCATGTTGAAAAATGTAAACTATAGCATAAGGGAGACCCTATATATGCCCCCCTCCTTATCGTGGCTACCCACTAGACAAGATAAGGAAAAGAAAGAGGATACCTACTTCACAAAGTAAGGAGATATCATGTTAACAACAATGTACACTATATTCTTAGTGAAGGGTATTGACCCTTACATCAAAGAGCATAGATAATCATGAAAAAGGATATATCACTTATGGAAAAAGGATCCTCAAAGAGAAAGAGATCTTATCAACAAGACCCCCACCATAGAGGAGTGCTTTAGATAAAATATTATCTTTCAAAGAAAAGAAAAGAGGGACCAAAGATTCAATTAGAAAGCCCCCTACAATCTATGTGTATGAAAATTGTACCTAGCTATGGACACAACACTTCTGTAAAACATTAGAGATTAGCAAAAATCAAAATCTGCAGATAAATTAAACTAAGCTAACCAGGTGATTTACTACCTTCTAGTAGGTGCGAGTATGGTATTCTTAGATTAAACTAAGATCAGTGATGATGCAACACCTAAATGAAGGATTTAATGCTAAAAGATGAATGTAGAATGAATGTAGATTAATCTATTTTTTTGGATTTTGAATGCAATAAGATGAAAAATTGTATGAATTTAATCTAGAATTGAATTGGAATGATATATAGATTATTCTAACAATGATATGAATTGATATGAAAAACTATGCAAAGCTATGAAAATCTATGAATGATCTCACAAAGTCGCCTATTCACAAAAGCTTGATTCTTTGTATGCAATTTTGCCAGAGTAATTGTGCAAATTCGAGAGATGTAATTCGTGAAGAGCTTAGCCTTGATTTTATAGAAATCCAGGGCTTGAGGATGCATTGAGAAAAGCCATAAATCACTCTTGATAAACTCAGGTTGATTTTTGAGTTAACAAGAAATCATAATTAGTTAACTCTTAAAAATCATGCAAAAATAGCTTTTTGACTCAAATCAAAAGTTTAGATCAACTTTCAACTCAAAATAGATGTTGAGTTTCAAAAAGATAACAACTTGAATTGATTTTCTGATTTAAAGTTTAACTGCTCCTTCAAATGTGCATATATAATTATGAATTAATTAAATAAATAAAGTGATTTATCTTCAACTTAACTAATTTTTGAATTAAAATAATTGATTTATGGGTTAATCAATTATTTAATCAAACTTTTATTCAAAAACTATATCATTAAATATTGACAATTGACATTAATTAATTAAATAAGAATTTAATCAATTAGTCATAAGATTTTTGATTTATTGTCAAAATTAAATAATACAATTTAGGAATAAATGTAATTAAATCTAATTAAATAATCAAGTGGCAAAATTAAACTTAAATAATTAAATATTCAGAATATTTAATTAATCAAATTTTAGGATAAATAGGAATATTCAAGGAATATTCCCCAATGCAGAATTAAGATAATCAATTAGGTTTTTGATAACTGATGTGCAGATGTGCCTTAGGTTAGGAATTCAATTTTGATTTTCATCGATTTGATGATGTAGAAGGTTAATGAACCTATAGCCCATTTTTGGGGTATTACATTTTGCCCCTCTTTGAATTACTATGCAAAGTGCAGTGGTTCAAAGATTAGTTTGTTTTTTATGTTAAAACTAATTTGGAAGATAAACTGATTCAGAGACAGAAACTGATTGAAAGATTTGGAAAAGCTGATTCAGGTCCTAGTTGACCAAGAATCGTGATGATGTCAACTATAGCAGCAATGAACCGATGATTATGAAAAAGTATCAAAACACCTGATTATGAACCTTATGATTACGAAGAAGTGAGTGACCTTATTCCAGACCTAATTGTCCAAAGGAATCGAAACGGTATCACATCTGAACCCTTCAGTTTTGAAGAACCAAGGAAATAACACTAATGAACTGATGGTTATGAAAAGATGATACAGTTTACAAGATTGATTAGGATACCAGATTGATATGGATCTCGATGAATTTGATATGCCCCAAGTGACAAGGTCTTTTGATGAATCAGCAACTAGACGTGGTCGTTGTCTTGATTACTGAGGAAAGATTTGATTGATTTACAGACTTGAATGATGTTCAATACCATGCCCCCTTCGGGATTAAAATCAAAATCTGACAAGAAAATTCAGTGTTGAATGGTTTAGAAGCATGTTAATTGATTTGAGAATTAGTTGTACATGTCCAGAAACACGTTCTGCATCATTTAGAGGTCCTAGAGACCAAGTTTGACTAGGTTTGACCATGAGTTGACCATGGTTGACCAAATTTAAATTTTGATAGTTTGATGTAAGATAATCAGTTAAGTTGAATTCTAGATTTCTGTGATGATTGAAGGTCGATTATGCAAGCAGTTGGCCATCCTGGGTCTGAAAATTTTAAATCATGATTTTGACATAGTAAACAATCTGAGATTTTGATTTTGATCCTGAAAATGGGTTCAGAATGTTGAAATTAGCCAAGGGTGCAATTTTCATGGAAAATGGAGCACTTTGAAAAATTAGGTCAAAACCTATATAAGGGCCAAAAAGATCATTTTCATTTCATTATTCACTTTTGTCTTTTGTGAAACTTGTGGAGCCCTCTGAGAGAAAAATGGAAAACCCAGTAGTTCCAATCTCCTCGCATCGATTTGAGCATAGCCAGTGATACCAGTGACCTCCCCAGTATGAGAACCTGGTAAGTGGACCTTTGTGCCTCTCTGTGAATTCAAAATTTGCATGTTTATAGCATTTTTAGATCATTTTCGTACATTTTTTGAATTTTCAATTAATGTAGGATAGAAACTCATACGAGAGTCCTCTGGGACTCATATGAATTTTCAAAATTCTATAGATTGTCATCCCAGAGGTATAGGAAACTCGTATGAGAGGGACCCATGTGTCGTATGATATTTCATCGGGTCCCTCAAATGTCGTACGGGAACATATGCTTTGTCGTATACTCATGGATTGTCATATGGCAACCCGTGGAAACTTGTATGAGTTTTGACACCAATCTGAAAAGTCGTATGGAAACCTATGGAAACTCATATGAGTTTTGACACCAGTCTAAAAAGTCGTATAGAAAATAGAGAGCATTTTTCAAAAGTCTTAAATCAAATTTTTGAATTTTTCTGATTTCATAAGCTAATTCCTTAGTATTTAATGTACCTTCTGAGATATTAAACTTTTCCATTCATGTACTTTAGAGCCTGATTATTGACTAAGTTACTAATAGGATACCATTTTTCTATGCTGTGTAGGTCATCTACCCTGATGTACATGTCTGTATATCACACTCAGCCACTCAGAGACTCTGTGTGTCACTTCCTGATCCTATGAGAGTGCACTTAGCTTCTTGTGGGTTTGAGTACCTGATATGGTTTCCTTAGATTTGGGTGAACCATGGATTACTTACTGCGCTAATAGAGTGGTTCTATTCTAAGACATAGACTTTCCACCTGCCTACTAGAGAGCTTACTATTACACTAGAGGATGTTTATTAGATCTTACGTATTCCATTCCATGGTCCTCAGCCTGATTATGTCAGTTCGGGGAACTCTGGCCTACATGACTCTAGGAGAGTATTTGGTGATGACACATAGCTAACTCAATCCATTGTTAGGAATGAATGCTAAAGTGTTTGGCACCCATTTTGTAGCAATTATTATTGCATTCATGAATATGATTGTCATTGATGTCAACACAATGTTTTACCAAAGACTTACAGAGAAGTAGACAGTGTTTTGGTTAGCGCATGTGGGATATTGTAGTTGGAGCTATGTGAAATTAAGGATATACTCTTTGATATGTTATATGTCTATGGTTAAGAGCACAGATAGTAATTCTTTTATTCATGAAAGTTATGATCATTTTGGTGGAAGTAGTATTTAGGCAGTGTTCCTGAGTAGGGGTTTTTGGCAATTGAATGATATCTCCTAATTGGGATGGAATCTGGCTTTGTGCAGTTAAAGGGAAGTTAGAGACACATTGATAGTGATGTGGATGATAGCACAAATTTTGAAGTCACACGAGTCAAGATTTATTGTATTTGGAAGCCGACAGTTTTATGTAATTTTGGTGTAGCGTATGGAATGTTTTAATTTGTAATTGTATGCTGATTCATTTGTAATTATTTGAGTGTGGTATAAAGGAAGGAAATTTTTTCCTTATTTTAATGTTGATATGTGATGTGGTATGCATGAAGTGAAGAAAAGAGCTAAGTATGAGAGCGAAATTGTGAAGGAAGACATGCGAAGTACAGTTATCTAAGATTGAGATCTGATGTAATAGTGAGTGGGGTTTGGCACAGTTAGAGAAGAGGTAACATATTATTCTATTGAATAATGCAAAGATTATTTGGATGGTGAGTTCAGTGATCTTACCTAGAAGCTGTTTGGGTAGTGGGTCCTTCTGTCTTCCATAACTCTTAACAGGGTTAGAATCTTTTAACAGGGATTCAAAATCTCCTAACAGGGATTTATATGTACTGAATGTATTTCATAAGACTCCTAACAGAGTCCACCCTTTCACAAGGAATATTTATATTAGTGCATTTTTTGTGGGCATCATTCCCACTGGAGTTTACTCTTTGATCAAGAGGTTCCCTAGTCAACATATCTTGTGTTATTGTGTAATTGTGTATGAATATCTTTCTATGGTTGGTAATTATATTGCTTATATGGTTTAATGTTGTTGAAGATGATAAAAGTTATAATTATCAAATAACTAATTCACCCCCCCCCCCCCCCTCTTAGTTATCTTGGTGTACTTTACTTTCTAACAATTGGTATCAGAGCAGCAGGTCCTTGAAAGAAAAGTTTAACAGCTTAAGGAGCTCCATGGCAAATTTCAGGAAAGAAAGCCCTAAGTTTGATGGAGTAAATTTTGACAGCTGGAAAGAAAAGATGAAGACACATCTATGTTTAGGACCAGTTTATTGGTTGACTACAAAGAATGATAAGACTATCATTGAAGAAGATGATCTTGAGACATGCTCTAATGATGAGAGAGATCTATTCATGTGTAACATACTTGCAAGAGAAGCACTTTTGACAGCACTTCCAGAGAATGAATATAGTCAAGTAAAATGTTTGAAAAAGTCTCATGAAATTTGGAAAGCTTTGCACTCTAATTTTTAAGGTGATGAACATGAAAAAAGAGTTAGATTACATAATTGGATATGTGCATTTGAAGATATAAGAATGTTGGAAGATGAATCTGTTAGAAGCTATATTGGTAGAATGTCAGAAATTGTTGCAGGGATAAAATCTTGTGGAGGAACAAAGACAGAGAATGAAGTGATGTAGAAAATTCTGAGGACATTAACTCTTGTATTTAAGCAGACAACACAGATGATTGAACAAGTTATACCTTGTACTAAAAACTTTACAAGAGAGACTCTTCTTGGAAGATTGGAAGCAACAGAGATGAACCTGAGATTATTAGGAGACTTACCTAGAATGGAGACAGCATTCAGTGCTCTTAGTATTCACCCTACATTGTCAAGAAGCATCAATGTGAGTGGAGATTATGCTAGCAGTGGCAGATCTAGAAATGAAGAAGATAAGAAGATTGAAGAAGGTATTTCCTTGCTTGTGAAAAGAGAACCAAATGGTAAGAAAATTTTTAAATGTTGGACTTGTCAAGAATATGGTCATTTTTCATCTAAATGTCCTAAGAGAGTTAAGAAGTACAGAAATAATTTCAAGCCTAGAAGACCTAAGGAATGTTATTATGCTAATGATGAAGACCTTGAAGCTAGTATTGAAAGAACTTTAAGTGAAAGTGATACTAAGAATAATGATGAAATAGGATTTGTAGCAATTAAAGAAGAAAATTCTGAAACTAATGTTAAGGAAGAAAAATCCTAAGTTTCCCAAGTTGAAAAGAAAGCTGATTGGATTATAGATAGTGGTTGTTCACATCATATGACTGGTGATATGAAAAAGTTCATAAATTTTATCAATTATGATGGAGTTGTTAGAGTTGGTAACAATGCACCTTGTTTGATTAAAGGTATAGGATCGATTACTCTTGATGGAAAGACTAATACTGATGATGTTTACTTTGTGGATGGATTGAAACATAATCTTTTGAGTGTTGGGCAGTTAGTTGATAAGGGATATCAAGTTTGGTTTACAGAGAAAACTTGTGTGATAAAGGATAAAGATGGAAATCTGATTGGAAAAGGATCTAGAACCAGAGGTAATGTATTTCAATTGAATCCTATTGAGATGACATGTTTGATTACTAATATTGATGACAGTTGCTTATGGCATAGAAGGTTTTGTCATATAAACTTTGATAACATTGTGAAAGTCATTACTACATTTGTAGTAAGGGATTTTCCTAAAATTATGAAGCCTACTAACATGATCTACAAAGAATGTGTGATGGCTAAGCACAAGAGAAGTTCATTTCCTAGTAAGAAGTTCACATCGGCAGAGAAGTTGGAGATTGTTCATACAAACTTGAGTGGTCCTACCAGGACTAGAGGATTCTATGGAGAAAGGTATTTTATGATTCTTGTTGATGATTTTACAAGAATGATGTGGATTGCATTTCTGAAAGAAAAATCTAAAGCATTTGATAAGTTTAAGATCATTAAGAACAAAGTTGAGAATGAATTTGGAATGAAGATTAAATGTTTGATATCTAATAGAGGTGGTGAATTTACTTCTAGAGAGTTTAACACTTTTTGTGAAGTGAATGGTATTAAGAGACAGTTTTCAGCCCCTAGAACACCTGAAAAAAATGGTATTGCAAAAAGAAGAAACAGATCAGTGATTGAAGCAGCAAGAGCTATGTTATTTGAGAATAATTTAGCGAAGACATTTTGGAGAAAAGTAGTGAATATAGTAGTATATACAATGAACAGAGTACAAATCAGAGCAGACACAGACAAGACACCTTATGAATTATGGTTTGGACATGCACCCTCAGTTAAGTATTTTAGAATTTTTGGAAGCAAATGTTATATAAAGAGAGATGATGATATTGGAAAGTTTGATCCTAGAAGTGATGAAGGTATTTTTCTTGGATATTCTTGGAAGAGAAAAGCATATAGATGTTACAATAAGAGAACTAAAACTATTGTTGAGAGTGCAAATGTTACAGTTGATGAAAAGTTCAAAATTCAGGAAAGAATGCTTGATTACGAATCTGATGAAGAAGCTCATCCTAAGCCTAACACTAAAAATACTGAATTATTCTATGAAACTGACAGTGAATTGTTGAATGAAAGTCATGTTGAAGAAACCAGAGAGGAATCTAGAGAAGAATCTATAGTTGAAGCAAGATCTGAGACTATGACACCAAACATGTATTTATCAAGACATCATCATGTTGAACAAGTTATTGGAAGTTTGGATAGAGGAGTTCTGACTCGAAATAAGGTACATTTATGTTTGATTTCTCAAATTGAACCTAAATCTACTAGTGAAGCTTGTGAAGATGAACATTGGATTAATGCTATGAAAGAAGAACTAGATCAGATAGAAAAGAACAAGATATGGGAATTGGTCCCTAGACCTAAAGACAAGAATGTGATTGGAACTAAATGGGTATTCAAAAACAAGATGAATGAACAAGGAGAAGTTGTAAGAAACAAAGCAAGATTGGTATGTAGAGGTTACTCACAGCAAGAAGGAATTGACTATGAAGAAACTTTTGCACCACTAGCAAGAATTGAAGTAGTAAGAATGTTTTTGGCCTATGCATCTTTTAAGAAATTCAAAGTGTATCATATGGATGTGAAGTCGGCATTTCTGAATGGAGAATTGGAAGAAGAAGTCTACATTGAGTAGCCTAAAGGTTTTCCTTTGACTCAAGAAGGAGACATGGTATGTAAACTAAAGAAAGCATTATATGGACTAAAGCAAGCACCTAGAACTTGGTATGCAAGACTGGATAAGTATTTGTTAAAGTTAGGATTTGCTAAAGGAACAACTGATAGCAATCTATATACAAAAGAAATTGAAAATGGTTTGTTGATTATAGTTATTTTTGTTGATGACATTATTTTTGGAGGTGAAGATGAAGCTAGTGACAAATTTGCTGATAAAATGAAGACTGAATTTGAAATGAGTATGATTGGTGAGATGAAATACTTTTTGGGATTACAGATAACACAAAACAATGATGGTATCTTTGTAAATTAGACAAAGTACTTGAATGATTTTCTAAAAAGATTTGGAATGGAGGACTATAAACCAGTTGGAACACCTATGGTAATTAGACATAAGTTATCTAGCATAGATGAAACACCGGTAGTTGAGTAGAAGAAATATAGATCCATGATTGGAGGATTGTAGTATTTGACACACACAAGACTGGATATAGCACAGTCAGTTGGAATTGTAGCAAGATTTCAAGTTGAACCTAGAGAATCACATTATGCAGCAGTAAAGAGGATACTGAGATATTTAAGAGGCACAATGGACTATGGATTGTGGTATGAAAAATTTGATGATTTTACCCTATGTGCATATATAGATGTTGATTGGGGAGGCAGTGTTGATGATAAGAAAATCACCAGTGGAGGAGCATTTTTCCTTGGAGGAAGATTAGTTTCTTGGTTAAGCAAGAAGAAAAATTGTATTTCATAGAGCATAGTAGAAGAAGAGTATGTAGCAGCAGCAAACAATTGTAACTAGATAATTTGGATGAAGCAGATGTTGAAGGATATTGGAATTAAATTTGTTGAACCTGTTGTTATACATTGTGACAACACTAGTATAGTTGGTATGTTTAAGAATCCTCTACTACATTCTAAGACAAAACATATAGAGATCAAGTATCATGTTGTAAGAGATAAAGTTATTGAGAAAGAATTTAGACTGGAGTACATAAGCACAAAGGAACAGATAGCAGACATATTTACAAATCCTTTGCCTAAGGATACATTTGAGTATTTGAGAGGTATGCTTGGGGTTATGCCCCAGCCTACTTTTGAGTAATGATGCATTTGGTTGCATTTGTCCAGTAATATATGAGCCCTATCTTTCTTCTAGACTAGATGTTGGTACTTCCTCTATGGGGGAGTATGTGTATCTGAGCTAAATCATGAGGACTCTAGTAAATGTATTTTTCTGAATAGTGTCTTTTGACATTGAGTTGTTGTTGACATAGCGATGAAATTTTTGTCATTGATGTCAATGGGGGAGAAGTATGCATGAAAAACAATATGAGAAAACAATATAAGAGAAATGAACAGGATAACGAAGCAAGATTTGATTGATATAGAGGATTTGAAGAAGCAGTGTTACAGTATTGGATTTTTGGAACATTGGATGTTTTTCATCTATGTTTCCATCAATGCCAATGGGGGAGATTGTTAGGAATGAATGTTAAAGTCTTTGGCACCCATTCTGTAGTAGTTTTTGTTGCATTCATGACTATGATTGTCATTGATGTCAACACAGTGTTTTACCGAAGACTTGCAGAGAAGTAGACAGTGTTTTGATTAGCGCATGTGGGATATTGTAGTTGGAGCTATGTGACATTGAGGATATACTCTTTGATATGTTATATGTCTATGGTTAAGAGTGCAGACAGTAATTCTTTTATTCATGAAAGTTATGATCATTTTGGTGGAAGCAGTATTCAGACAGTGTTCCTGAGTAGCAGTTTTTGGCAATCGGATGATATCTCCTAATCAAGATGGAATATGGCTTTGTGAAGTTAAAGGGAAGTTATAGACACATTGATAGTGATGTGAATGATAGCACAAACTTTGAAGTCACATGAGTGAAGATTTTTTGTATTTGGAAGCTGACAGTTTTATGTAATTTTGGTGTAGCGTATGGAATGTTTTAATTTGTAATTGTATGCTAACTCATTTGGAATTATTTGAGTGTGGTATAAAGGAAGGAATTTTTTTCCTTTTTTTAATGTTGAGATGTGATGCGGTATGCATGAAGTGAAGAAAAGAGCTAAGTATGAGAGCGAAATTGTGAAGGAAGACATGCGAAGTATAGTGATCTGAGATTGAGATATGATGTAACAGTGAGTGTGGTTTTGCATAGTCAAAGAAGAGGTAACATATTATTCTATTGAATAATGCAAAGATTATTTGGATATTGAATTCAGTGATCTTACCCTGAAGTTGTTTGGGCAATGGGTCCTTCTGTCTTCCATAACTCTTAACAAGGTTAGAATCTTTTAACAGGGATTCAAAATCTCCTAACAGGGATTTATATGTACTAAATGTATTTCATAAGACTCCTAAAAGAGTCCACCCTTTCACAAGGAATATTCATATTAGTGCATCTTTTGTGGGCATCATTCCCACTAGGGTTTACTCTTTGATCAAGAGGTTCCCTAGTCAACATATCCTGTGTTATTGTGTAATTGTGTATGAATATCTTTCTATGGTTGGTAATTATATTGCTTATATGGTTTAATGTTGTTGAAGATGATAAAAGTTATAATTATCAGATAACTGATTCACCCCCCCCCCCCCTCTCAGTTATCTTGGTGGACTTTACTTTCTAACATCCATTTCATGGGAGTCCTTAGTGTAGAGATATGGGCACACCCATAGACTTGAGTGCATTATAGCAGGTATGATAGGTGGTATCATCATGTCCGACCATCATCAAAATGGTCTACTAATGGTCTGGGCCCTAATGGTGGCTCAATTGATGTCTACTCCTTCTGAGTTGGGATGGGGATAGTGTATTCTCGCCCACATGTTCTCTGAGATGCACTAGATAATGTATTAGAAGAGAAAATATTTTGCCTCTGATGCATTAGTACTACAGACCTGGGCATGGGAGCACATTCCCATATGTAGGTCGGTATGTTAGTTACAGAGACAGCCACAGGAGCCCATCATATATATTTATTATGGATATGTCACACAGGTCCGTATGAGCATTACTAAGTATTAGATGCATATCCTTGATGACATGATCTTTTGTATATGGAGACCTTACTTATAGGTTGAGCCTTGGACTGCTACACATGCTCAATTCAATTTCTTTTGCTAGAGTAGGGTATTGATTGGTAGTTCCACCACTATCCTTGAGTGTTTCATGATCACATGGGTTTGGAGATAGTATGGTCTTATATAGGATGTACCACAAGAGAATGCTACCTATGCATGGATAGTCCAAGAGATTGGATTGGGATGGACAACATGCTTGTCTTATGATCTTTGTACATAGGAGTATAGTGGATATGTGGTGAGAGAGTGGGATTATAGGCCATAGTTTTTAGATGCTAGAGTGATAGATGCTTTCATTTCTTGGCTGGTGGAGCATCCTATATGTTGATTTTTTTATCCCATGGAGCTGATTCCTAGTATGGAGGAGGCAGTGGATGTTACAGATGCACCGATGGGTCAAGGCTAGAGGCACCGAGATGTTCTTATTCCTATGTCACAGCCTACACCTCTGAGGCCTAGAGCTATTATTACTCCATAGAGACTAGCATGTCAAATGAGACCACCGTGCCCTTCTAGTTCTATAGTAGGTAGGCTTGTAGATGCATAGAGGAGATCTAGAGGAGAGCATGGCACTTTGGGCAGTATTGGTAGTGTTGATGAGGTACTAGGTTCTCATTAGGATGTAGGTGTTGGTACTAATCCTACATAGGTAGATACAGAGTTTGATCTGGGAGCTGAGGTGAGACGCTACAAGGTGCACAGGGTAGAGGTTGTTGATCAACCAGGTGAGGATACTGATATGCCAGTTGTAGATGTTGATCTGGGATTGGTGAAAACTCCTCAAGAGGTTATTAGGTGGCTTAGATTACATATCAGAGACCTGAGACTATAGAGTGTTAGACTTGAGACATAGCTCAAGGATTCTAAGAGGCAATGTGTTGAGCTCTGAGAGGAGAACAGGAAATTACAGGTAGAGGTTACTCATCAGACTACACTGAGTGCTTATTATGTCTCTTCCTACTATGTTGTAGTTCCTATTGCATAGAGAGTACCCACATACTCTTAGTACATGATTTCTTTAGAGGGAGCAAGAGTACCATGAGCTGAGGTAGCACCAGATGCACCACCACCACCTCCACCAGATGTAGAGGATCAGGCAAACAGCTAATTTATCTTAGTTTTCTGATCATTTTATCATTTTTTCTATAAATATTGATCTGACTCTGATAGCTCACATGAGCTCATTCTTTTTGTACCTTGTGCCAGTAGTGCACCCCTGACTATTTCAGTTATATGATATATATGAGATCAAGGTTTTGGGTTATGACTTCATTTGTACTTGTCAATTTGATTTATGATGATTATCATGTGATGTAAATGCTTTGAGTAGTGTAGAATGTATGTAATATGTAAAGCAATGATTTCTTTCAAATGTATGGATTTATGCAAATGTAATTGATAGATGGAAAATGTATGATAATGTATGATTCTGATTATGTTATGCAATGATAAATGTACATGTATGTAATGAAGTGCAATGTAATGGGATGAATATGATATGTAAGTACAGTGATACACATGATATGTTTTGTAGGTATTGATGAAGACAAGTACTCGGTCATTTGTCAAAAAGGATGTCTAACCCAGGATGGTGACTGCTTGCGGTTCTGTGAAGAAACCTTTGATTGAAATTTAGGTCTTGTAAGATGTGTAGCATTGTTTGAAGAATCGTTTAAGCATTCTAGTTTATTCAGCAATTTTGAGATCATGCAATCATGCAAAGTGCAAAAATGACATGCAGAATAAAATGCAAACCTAGGACCTAGGACTTAGTCACTGATCATGTGTCGGTCATTTTCATCGTTGAATTTTTTTTAGGTAATTGGATAAATCAATACAACATCCACTAGTTTAGGAAACTATGAATATATGAATATTGATTTGTATGTGCAAAAATCAATACAACACCCATTGGCTATACAACCATGGACATATGAATATTGATTTTGTTTTTGGAATGTCAGATTAGATATAAGCACCAAGGCACAAACACCAGGATGACCTAAATATCATGTCCATCTTGATATAGAAATTTGTATAAGCATCAAAATATATATGTCGTGATGACCTGAATATGCCTTGTGGTTGAAACACATCAAGAAATCAAGGGATCATTCTGAATCCATTATGAATTACCTGTAGTGACCCTTTATCATTCACATCCTTAGGCAAGATCATGTTTCAAAATAGGAGTAAGAATTCACAAACAAAGACAATAGTTAGATCAAACTTCCTTGAATTATCCGGGTATCAATGGTCGAGGTACTCATGGCCATCCAATACATGATGGAGGCTCTTACAAATGGACACCATTTCAATCTAGATTTTCCAAAGTTGTTAGATTTTCACTCAAAGCAAAAAACAATGAAAAGATTATGTCTACAGTCATCACTCTCTAAATTCTATAAAGGACATCATCGAAGAGCTCAAAAGGACACAATATGCACAAATCTCAATGCAAATTAGTAAGCATACAAGGACATAAAAGCATGTGAAGCATAGATTGTTTTCATTCATGTTGATGTTTGATTGCGTTGTTGTAGATGAAAAATCCTTTCTGGAAAGGAGACAGACAAACTAACTCAGATGAAGCTTCAAAGGACCTTGACTGGACATGACTCGTCTGAGGTATACTGAGGACTGTAGGATATGGCTTTGATTGCCCCCAAATTTGAACATTGATAGGAGATGGATGCTTTTCCCAATTGCTGTACAGACTGACTTTATTGAAAATAGGAATGCGAAAACAAACCAAGAGGTATGTACAAACTAAAGCAAGACTGAAAGATGGAAAAGACCAATATTGCACTGATAGATGGAGAATTTTGAACAAGTGGTGCCCATTTGCTAAGTTTTCACCATCTTGGTAGAGATTCTATTTTTGCTACCAAGGCACCTGTTTCCAGGTTTTCAACAAGGCACTTTTTCTTTTTCTCATTTTTTTATATTTTTCATTTTTTCAATTTTTTTGTCCTTTTGATATTTTTTTATTTTTTGTGATACATCAAGGTGCCTATTGCTAGGTTTTCACCAAGATGTTCATTTGTTCTAGACTTTTTCTAATTTTTATGATTTTTTCAAGACATATTTGAAAAGACTAAATGCCTTAGGCATAGAATTTCTTTAGATGGAGAATGTTGATTGGTTCTCAGAGCTATTCTCCTTCAGTCATTGAGAGTTGATAGGCTCTAGAGCCAAAAGTAGTAGTGAAAACAAAGGGACCAAGCCAGTTGGGTTCAAACTTCACCTTGCATTCTCGATGTGATTGATTTTTAGGATTTTCTCTCAAGACTAGATTGCCAACGTAAAATTCTATGTGTCTAACTTTCTTGTTGTAGCCTCTAGACATTCTTTTTTGATACACTATGAGATGATCATATGTTTCTTGTTTGCACTAATCTAGTAGTTAAAGTTCTTGCAACCTAGATACTCTGTAGTCATCATCGGTTACTAGACCATGCATTCTAATTCTTAGTGATGGGATTTCAACCTCAATAGGTAGTACCGCTTCAGACCCATAAACTAAAGCAAATGGTGTAGCCCCAATGGCCATTCTAATACTTGTTATGTAGGCCCAGAGAGCTGGATTGATCATGAGATGCCAGTCTCTTCATGTTTTATTAACTGTGTGATGCAAGATTTTCAATAGATTCTTGTTAGATGCCTTTTCTTGTCCATTTCCTTGAGGATAGTATATGGATGACCAATTTTGTGTAATCTTGAATTTAGAGCATAAGGAATCTAGGTCCTTATTCTTGAATTGGCCACCATTATTTGTGACTATTGAATGTGGAATCCCATACAGACATATGATGTAGTTCAGAATGAACATAGAGATTTTCTTGGTGATTGCTTGAGTCAAAGGAACTGCTTCTACTCATTTTGTGAAATAGTCTATAGCTGTAATGATATGGATATGTTCATTAGAAGAATGTGGATAAATAGCTCCAATCAGATCAAACACCCATTTTTGAAAAGGCCATTGTGTAGTAAATGGAATTAGATCTCTTCATAGTGCATGAACTAAGTTTCCATGTACTTGACACTTTTGATAGTTCTTAGCAAACTTGATTGCATCTTTTTCTATTTCAGGCCAATAGTACCCAGCCCTAATAATTTTTTGAGCTAGTGTTAAACCATTGGAATGTGATCCACATATACCCTTGTGGACTTCATCTAATGCATATTGAGACTCTTCTCATTCTAAACATTTAAGGAGTGTACCATGTAGACCTCATTTGTACAGATCATTACCAATGATGACATACTAGGATGCATTGCAAAAAAAGTATCATTTCTCATGGCGATTGAAGGTATCGGGAATGATTTGGTCTTTAAGGTAGTAGTATAGGTTTTTTTATCTAGAGGAATCATGACCAATAATAGTGTAGATCATGCAGGTTTTAGGGAAATCATATGCAGGATAAGATATTTCTTCCACCAGGAACTTGTAGCATAGCTCATGTTTGTGCTGCTATAATAAAGTAGATAGCATTGTCATAGCATTAGCAGCCTTGTTCTCCAATCTAGGAATTTTCTCAAATGTGATAGATATGAAATATTTCTTTAGATCATCTACCATTCTCTTGTATGGAACTAGCTTTTCATCTTTCATTTGATAAACATTATTGACTTGGTGTATTACAAGTTGTGAGTCTCCATGAATGTGTAGCTTTGTTACCCTCCATTCAATTTCTATCTTCATGCCATTAAGAAGGGCTTCATATTCAGCAATATTGTTTGTGCAAGGAAACTTTATTTTGAATGCTTTAGGTATTGAGTATCCTTGAGGTGTGATGAATAATATGCTTTCTCCAGATCTATTTTATTTATAGGAACCATCAAAGAATAACTTTCATGCTCTAGAAGAAAGATTCATGATAGAGGAATCTGGGAATTCCATTTGCATTGGTGTATCATCAAACAATGGTGCTTCAGCTAGTTGATTTGCAATTACTTGTCCTTTGATAGCTTTTATTTCAACATATTCAATGCCGAATTTACTTAATAGCATCACCCATTTAGCTAATCTACCTGTGAGGGTAGCTTTTCTTAGTAGGTACTTTAGTGGATCAATCTTAGCTACCAAATGTGTAGTATGAGCTAACATGTAGTGTCTCAGTTTCTATGATGCAAAGATCACAGCTAGACACACTTTCTCAATCATTGAATAGTTCTTCTCATATGCCACCTGTGTCTGTGAAAATTGTACCTGATCTGTAAACACAACACTTCAGTAAAATATTAGAGGTTAGCTATAATCAAAATTGTGCAAAATTGAAATCTAATTTAACCAAGCGATTTACTGCCTTCTAGTAGGTGCGAGATTAATGTTCTCAGATTGTTATCGAGATCAGTGACCTAGACGACACCTAAACAAAGGATTTGAATGCAATTGATCTAGATATGAAATATGAATGCAATTAATCTATATTTTTGATATTTTCTATGCAATAAGAATGAAAAACTGATATGAAACTAATCTATATGAAAAACTTGATATGAAACTATCTAAGAATGATATGCAAAAAAAAGATTGATCTCACAAAGATGTTGATTCGCAAGAGCTTTGATTCTCCCAATTCCAATTCTCCAGCGTGATTGTGCAAATTTGTGGATGAATTATGAAGAGCTAAGCCTTCATTTTATAGAAATCCAGGGCTTTGGAGGTGCATGGAAAAAGCCATAAATCACTCAAATAAACTCAACTTGATTTTTGAGTTATTTTTAAATAAAGATAATTAAGTCACAAAAATCATGCAAAAGCACAGTTCAACTCGAATTAGAAGTTTAGATCAACTTTAAAACTCAAAAAGATGTTGAGTTTCAAAAAGCTAACAACTTGCATTGATTTTCCAATTTTGAGTTTAACTGGTCCTTGAATGTGCACATGGATAATTATGATTTAATAAATAAATAAAGTGATTTATTCTCAACTTAACTGCTTTTTGAAATAAAATAATTAATTTATGGGTTAATTAACTATTTTACCAAACTTTTATTAAAAATTATATTATTAAATAATGACAACATGCTTTAATTAATTAAATAAGAATTTAATCAATTATTCATAGGAATTTTGATTTATTGTCAAAATTAAATAATACAATTAATAATAGATAGAATTAAATTTAATTAAACAATTAAGTGGCAAGATATTAAATCTAATTAATTAAATATGAAAATATTCAATTAATCAAATTTTAGGATAAATGTGATTTATTGCCAAATAATTATAAAATTAAAGATAATTTTGATGATTAGGAATATTACTAGGAATATTCCCCGATGCAGAATTTAAGATAATCAATTAGGATTCGATGATGTTTAGATGTGCCTTAGATTAGGACTTTGATGTCGATTTCATTCGAATTGAAGATGTAGGAGATTAATGAACTTATAGCCCATTTTTGGGGTATTACACCACCAATGTTCTACTAATATAGTATGTAGCTCTTTCCTTCTTGTCCTCATCATGTTGTGCTAGCAATGCCCCCAGTGAAGTATCTATGGTGGAGACATATAAGATCAATGGCTTCCCTTGAATAGGAGGCATCAAAATAGGAGGATTTGATAGATATTTCTTGATATGATTAAAGTTCTTTTCACATTCCTCATTCCATGAAAAAGTCACACCTTTATGTAATGTCTTTGTGAAAGGTTGTGATATGTCTGCTAGCTAAGATATGAAGCATCTGATAGATTGTACTCTCCCTTGTAATGTTCTCATTTGACTGATATTCTTGGGAGGTTGCATCTCCATGATATCTTTGACCTTTTTTAGATCTACTTCAATTCCTTTCTTTGAAACAATGTAACCTAAGAGCTTTCCAGAACTGACGCCAAAAGCACACTTCTTAGGGTTTAGTCTGAGACTAAACTTCTCCATTCGATCTAGTATTTTTCTCAAATCATTTAGATGTTCAAATTGTATCATAGATTTTTCCAAAGTATCATCAACATAATCCTCCATAGTTCGATGCATCATGTCATGAAAAATAGACGTCATGGCCCTTTGATATGTAGCACCAGCATTATTATGGCCAAATGGCATGACATTCCAACAAAAGGTACCCCGTGCACATGTGAAAGTAGTTTTCTCTTGATCCTCTAGAGCAATTTATATTTGGTTGTACCTAGAAAAACCATCCATCAAAGAATACATCTCAAAGCCCACAGTCATGTCCACTATCATATCGATATTTGGTAATGGAAAATCATCGTTAGGGAATGTTTTGTTTACATCTCTAAAATATGTGCATACTCTTATAGATTTGTCTGGTTTTGATACTGGAACAATGTTAGAGATTCATTCTACATAATCAATAACTCAGATAAATCTAGCTTTCAATAGTTTTTCTAATTCAGCTTTGACCAAGAGTGCAATATGTGGATGCATCTTTCCCAATTTTTGCTTAACTGGTTTGACTCTTGGAGCTATAGATAAATGGTGCATTATAAGATCAGGATCTAATCTAGGAATATCTAAATATTTCCATGCAAAATTGATCTTCTTCTCTATTAGGAATGTAGTAAAACTTTTCTTTTCTTCTTTTGATAAGGATTGTGCAACACGAACCAACTATGGTTCTTCTACTGTGCCCAAGTTGATAGATTGAGTGGGCTCAATCAGTACTGGAGATCTATCCTATAAATGACTCAGAAGGACATCAAATATCTCATCCTTAGGCTCCTTAGAGAGGTTTTCACCTTCGAATACATCTTTTGTTTTTACTATTTTAGGTTCTAAGACTGTCACAAAGTGGTTTTCACCCTCAAAACTCTTTTTATTTTTATTCTTATTCTTATTCTTTTGACTAAGATACTTGATGTCTGACTCCGTCATGCTAATGCTCGGTTCACTGATGGAAGTCATCATAGGCTCCACTGCATTGAGGTAGCAAGCAAGGGCATAGTCATTTGGAAAGGTATAGATACCTTGGCTCGGATTCATGGAGGTTTGGTCAAGAAGTTTGGGATGTTCGATAGTCAAAGTGGGGAAGGATTGAGAAATGGTGTTTACAAATATGGATCTATCATCATTGGTCCCAACCTGACTCTCAAGTTTGAAGGTGATATTACAACTCAAAATGTTCAATTTTTGAATAGGCTCAATGTCACTGTGGGAGTCCACTTCAGCCATAGGTGGATTAGACTCACTAATTTTATCATTTCTCTCTAGACTTACGTTGGGTTTAGGTGCATATTAGTGAATAACATCAATATTTTTTTCTATGATAAGCTCATCTTCCTCTGGAATGACTCACCATTCATAGTCATTTGATTCCTCATCTATGCCTCTAGTAAATCTGAGAATATGTGTGAAATCAGGGTAGATTTCCCAAGAAGGGTTTCCTTCTAATTTTGATTTGAATTCATACTCATGAGAGTCTATCTCGGAATCACTATGTTGTTCCAATTGTTCAAATGTTTGGATAGTTTCAATTGATTCTTCTTGTTTGATTTTAGTAGCAGGTTCTTGTGTTTTTACTACATTGATATTCTCCTTAGGTTTCTTTTCATCTTTAAGGAGGTCTAGTATTTCTTTACAAAAACTGATGCAAGGGAAGGGAGTAAGAGGGGCTAGACAATGGCACACCTTGATGATCCAAGCCTGGTCAACACATGTGGAAGCACAAATAGCAATAGTGAGAGAGAGAAAGCCATATCTTTCATATATTTTCATCAAATAGAACCATACATGTCGGGCTGTAAGGCCTTCCCAATTAGGGCTAGATATTACAATGAAATACAAAAGTGCTCAAACATGTGAGGATCTATCAAAATATCTACTTCTCTCTTCTATCAATTCTTCTCCCAAAACACTGCATCTTAAACTCTAAACCAATAACTACAATTATACAAGAAGCTACCAAACTGAGTTAGCCTTCAGATCCAGAATCAATGGAAGGAACGGTTAGATTCAAGACCACACACTTCACAATGATGGATGTCAAAATTAAATCCATGATCCAATATAAATGCACAAGTAAGCCATAATAGAAACTAAAACTAAACCCGTCGGTGAGAAAGATAATCGAGCAACAAATAGGCAATGTCGAGCACCAATGAAACAACTGACCACCCAGGAGATAACCGACCACACTCGATAACCAAAGGAAACTAACCAACTTGGTCAAAGTAGGAACCAAGAAACACAGACAAACTCCAAATTGTTTTTGGTGACACAGGATTGCCAAGGACCTGAGATGCTCCTGCATCAAACACCTGAGGTTATTTTGAAATTATTTGTCTAGTCTAAGCTACATCCAACTTAGACTATGAAATCCAAGAACTTTCTTCCATCGGTCTATTCTTCCACTTTACTAGATATTCCATATATTATTTTCCTCTTGTACTCTTGCCAACTCTTTCCTTCAAAATCTATTTAATTTCTTCATTCTGCTTCTTAGGATATTATGTCGGTACTATCACTTCTTCATCAGGTTCATGATATTCATACAAATTAGTAATGTTGAAGATTTTTTATATGTCCTTGTCATCAAGTAACTCAATTTCATATACATTTCCACTGTTAAATTTCTTCAAAATCTTGCAAGGTCCAAACTTCTTCATCTTCAGCTTCCCATAAGTTCCAAGAGGAAATCGGCCTTTCTTCTAATGAACCATCACTTCATCACCAACATCAAAAATTTTGTCTTCTATATCTATTAGCTTTGTCTTTGTATTTTTTATTACTGTCTTCTAGCTTCAGCTTCACATCTTCATGCAATGTCTTCATGTACTCAGCAAACTTTACTCCTTCAGCAATTTTCTTATTCTCATCAGCAATGTCTCTCAAATCAAATATTCCTCTCAGTTGTGTGCCATTTACAATCTCAAATGGTTTCTTTCTAGTACTCCTATTCATTGAATTATTGTATGTAAACTAATGAAGGGTGCTCCCCTTAATACCACAAACACATAACAGAAATAGAGAAACAACAACAATATGCAAGAACAGAAAATGGACTTCTTATTATCTCCACAAATGTGGAATTGAAAACTTTCAGAATTACAATATGCAAAGCCACATGGGCATTCCCTTACAATATTCTGTAGGACAAGGCCTCGAATCAATATCCAAATCTACTACCTAGAACTGCCCTGAACTGCCTAAGACAACACTACAGCCTTCCTTATATAGGCAATTTTCCACCGCCTGGGAAGTTTCTAGAATTTTAGCCAATAAGACCAACCAAACTTAGAATTATTTTATTTTACAATTTATTACATCAAATTCAGCTCAAAATAACTTTTGAAACCCAAACAAAAATTTTGAAGGAAAATCATCTTCTGCCATTTCAGGTGACCCAACTTCTGAAGACCATAAGTCATCGCCAGTTGACCCGATTGACTATTATGACCCCATTATAGAAAGGCTAGGAAGCACTCTACAAGTCTGACTCATGCAAGCGCTTGTCACCCAAATTTTCAACCTCATCTGGGGCCTCTAAAGCCTTCAAAACTGAGTTCAAATTTTTTGTACCCTGTTGCCAATACTGAAAATCTTCAATAGCTACAAAGCTAGACATGATCTGTCAATGAAACTTTACTGGCAGGCTGATATGACCAAAATGAACCTCTAGGGAAGAAATCAAATGACTAACTTACTAAAAATAGCAAGTTTCCATAAATAGTAGCTCTACATAAGATACCCCTTATTGAATACAAAAATGGAAATTTTTTGGGTGATGCAAGATTTCTCTTACACCTAGGATGCTCCTGCATCACAAACTCTACTTGTGCTAACATAGAATCCCAATTACTCGATGTGTCTCCAACTAAACATCTCAAAAGATTTCCCAAACTTTTGCTCACAACTTCAATCTATCCATCAGTTTCTAGGTGAAATGTAGAACTATATTTCAACTCAGTGCCAAATTTCTTCCAAAGGGTTTTCCAAAAGTATCCAATAAATTTATTGTGTTAGTCAGAGATAATACTCCTCAGTAATCCATTCAATCTGACAATTTCCTTAAAGAAAAGATCTACTACATGTACTGCATCTGATGTCTTTCTACATGGTATAAAATGTGCCATCTTAGAAAATCTATCCACAACAACAAATATAGAATCATTACCTCTTATAGTCTTCGGTAAGCCAAGAAAAAAATCCATACAGATGGCAATCCAAGGTTTCTCAAGAATAGTAATCAGTGTATACAATCTAGTGTTCTAACTTACTCCTTTTGCAACTTGACAAATTCCACAACTTTTCACAAATTTCTGAACATCTTTATACAACTATAGCCAATACTACTTCTCCTTAAGCAAATTCCATGTTTTATCAATACCAAAATGTCTAGCCAAACCACTACTATGTTTCTCCTTTATCAGATTATTTCTCATTACTCCTCTCGGTATACACAACTTAATACCTTTAAACAACATACCTTCCTGAATAAAATATTCATCCTATTTAGTGTCTCGTTCATCTTGAATCGGTGCTCTACACTTTCTCCATGGCTTAGAAAAATCAGGGTCAAGCTCATAAGAATCTCTCATCTCATCAAAACCAAGAACTTTAATTTTCAACTCAGTCATCAAAGATCTTCTTCTACTCAATGCATCAACAACTCAGTTAGTGACTCCACTCTTTTACTTTATTACAAATATATAACTCTGCAAATACTCAACCCATTTCATGTCTCTGATTCAACTTATTCTGACTACCCAAATACTTTAAAGCCTTATGATCAGTATACAACACAAATTCACTCGGTACCAAATAATGTCTCCATTTCTTCAATGCTTGAACAATAGCATAGAATTCTTGATCATACATAAAATATTTTCTTCTAGCATCATTCAAATTTTCACTAAAGAAAGCAACAGGTTTACCTTCCTGACTCAACACAGCTCCAATTGCACTTCCACTTGCATCACATTCCACTTGAAATACCTTACTGAAATTAGGTAATTCCAAAATAGGTAATTCAGCAATCTTCTGCTTTAGAGTCTCAAAAATTTTGTTAGCTCCATGTGTCCACTTGAAATCTCTTTTGTCTCCTCTCATAGTCTCAGTCATAGCATTACAAATTGAACTAGAATTCCTTATGAACTTTTGGTAAAAACTTGCCAAACCATGAAATGATCTTACCTCATTAGCATTCACAAGTGTAGGCCAATTCAAAATAGCTTCAACCTTTTCAAGATCCATCTTCAAACCATCAGCTGAAATAACAAATCCCAAATACACAATCTCCTCTTTCATGAATGAACACTTTTTCAGATTTATCAGCAACTTCTCCTCTTTCAATCTCTATAAAACTTGTCTAACATACAAAAAATATTCTTCTTTGGTCTTACTAAATATAAGAATGTCATCAAGATATACAATCACAAACTTACTCAAGAATTTCTTCAAAACTTCATTCATCATCCTCATAAAAGTACTTGGTGCGTTAGTTAAACCAAAAGGCATAACTAACCATTCATACAAACCTTCTTTTGTCTTGAAAGAAGTCTTTCATTCATCACCTTCTCTAATTCTGATCTGATGGTACCCACTTTTCAAGTCAATTTTGGTGAAATACTTTTCTCCAGTCAAACTATCCATTATGTCATCCATTCTCGATATAGGAAACCTATACTTCACTATTATCTTATTGATTTCTCTTGAGTCAGTACACATTCTCCATTCTTCTTTGGTGCTAATACAGTAGGTACTACACAAGGACTCAAACTTTCTCTGATCAAACCTTTCTCTACCAACTCTTGAATCTATCGGTTCAATTCATGATTCTCAGTAGGTGTTAACCAATGAGGTTCCTTATTTGGTAAACTAGCTCCAGGGATTAGATCCATACAATGATCAATGCTTCTTTTTAGAGGCTAAACATTAGGTACATTATCAAAAATAATTTCACTATACTCGGTGAGTAACTTATCAATCTCCTTAGGGACATTATCCTCTATTTTCTTACTCAGTTTGTTAGGGATCATAGCAAAACATATATTATTATTCTTCAAAGAGTTAACAAACTTTCTTCCCTCCATCAAAAAAACTTTTACAGATGTGTAAACATTACTAATAGGTTCTTCCATCAATGGTAACAAGATTTTTTTCTTTCCATTAGCCACAATAGTATAATTATGCAATCTCCCATCATATATAGCATGTCTATCATATTGCCAAGGTCTACCCAACAAAATATGACAACAATCCATAGGCATGATATCACACAACACCTTATCATAGTACTTTCCAATCTTCAAATTCACATAATATTGCTCACTTACCAAGAGTGTATGCTCATCTTTGATCCATGAAATTTGATAGGGCTTCAGATGTACCAACCTTTCCAACTGCAACTTTGTGACCATCTCTTCAGATGCCAGATTCTTCAAGCTACCACTATCAATGATTACCTTCCAAGCTTTGTTAGAAACTCTACATCTGGTCTTGAACAAAATTTTCCTTATCGGATCTTCCTTCCTACTTTCATTCCATAGTGCTCTCCTTACTATCAAGTTATTTTCTTTCTTAGGTTCATTCGGTGACTCTTCTTGCACCAAAGCATTTCTACTACTACCAGCCTTCTTACTAGCCTGTGTACATTCAAAAGATCTATGTCCTTCTTTTCCACAATTGTAACAAGTTCATCGGAAACTTCCTCTGCTATAACCACCTCGGTAGTTACTGCCTCTACCTCTAGATGAACTTTCATCTTTCCACTGGGTCTTGCCTTTGTCCAAATTTTTCTTTTCTGGTTCAGATCTACCATTTTCACCATTGGATCTACCTCTTCCTCTAGGGAATCTACCACCTTGACCTCTTTATCTTTTCTCATGTCTCTTGTTCAATTTCTCCTTGACCTTCAAAGAAAATTGATAAGCCTCTTCAATGTTCTCCAACTTGACCATACTAATTTCCTCTTGGATGGAAACTCTCAAACCATTCAAGTATCTACCAATTCTTTCCACATCATCTTCATCATGTCTAGATCAGATATCTAATCTATAGAATTCCTCAGTATATTCCTTTACTGAGCTATCTTTCTATCTCAAACTTTTCATTCTCCAAACTAGGTTAATCTGATAATCACAAGGTAAGAACTTTCCTTTCAACTTATTCACCATTTTATTCCATACCTTGATTTTTTCTTTTCCTTTCCTTTTCATATCCAATTGTAGATGTTCCCACCATAAGGATGCATGACTTTTTAACTTTGTGCTTGCAATCTTCACCTTCTTGTCTTCAGGAATGTTTTCATACTCAAAATAATTTTCCATCTCGATGATCCAATCCACCAATTCATTAGAATCTAGCTTTCCACCATAGTCAGGAGGATTGAAATGTGGTGTTGACTTCAGACTTGTCAAAGCCTTCAAAAATATTTCTTCACCTTGATCCATAATAGGTGTAGGTTCTTCATTCACCTATTCTTCTTCAACTTTATCATCACTAACATCTTCAAGATGTCTGCCTCTTCTTTGGGTTGTTTCAACAGCTTCTAACCTAGCAGCAATCTACCTTAGCATATTTGCCAATCCTAGATCTACATCTCACCTCCCCCAGACCATCTTGACAACCATCTACAATTACAGGTCAGATCACAATCTGCTACCCCACAACAATCAACTAAGGCTTCAAGAGGAACCTACAAACCTAGATCTGTGGACCTAGAACAAGATCTCACCTCGCTCTAATACCACCTGACACAAGGGCATGGAGTAAGAGGGGCTAGACAATGGTGCACCCTAATGATCCAAGCCTGTTCAACACATGTGGAAGCACAAATAGCAATAGTGAGAGAGAGAAAGCCATATATTTCATATATTTTCATCAAATAGAACCACACATGTCGGGTAGTAAGGCCTTCCCAGTTAGGGCTAGATATTACAATGAAATATAGAAGTCCTCAAACATATGAGGATCTTTCAAAATCTCTACTTCTCTCTTCTTTCAATTCTTCTCCCAAAAAAATACCTCTTAAACTCTAAACCAACAACTACATTTATATGAGAAGCTACCGAATTGAGTTGGCCTTCAGATCCATAATCAACAGAAGGAACGGTTAGATATAGGACCACATGCTTCCCAATGATGGATGTCAATATTAAATCTACAATCCAATATAAATGCACAAGTCAACCATAATAGAAACAAAAACTAAACCCATCGGTGAGAAAGATAACCGAGTAGCAGATAGGAAATGTCAAGCGCCAGTGAAACAATCGACCACCTAGGAGATAACCGAACACACTCGGTAACCAAAGGAAACTGACCAACTTGTTCAAAGTAGGAACCGAGCAACACAGAAAAACTCCAAATTGTTTTTGGTGACACAGGATTTCCAAGGACCTGAGATGCTCCAGCATCACAAATGCTCATAGGGAATGAGCTCATCAGTGGTGTCTGAATCATCATTGTTAGATTGTTGTGTTTCTTCCTTTAGTTGAATTTTTTTTGATGGTTCAATATGTTCTAAGACATGTGTAGAGTTTTTTTGATGTATTCAAGGATGGTGGATCCAATGAAGGATAGTCCAAACATTGTAGCCAACAAAATTACACAGTGGAATACTCAACACAAAAATTATTTCATGTAATTTTCATTAACATGCCAAGCTATAAGGCCTTCTAAATTAGGGCCAATTATAATCAGAAAAATAATTTTAAGATCCAATACACTCTCAACTAGTCATCTCTAAAGATAATCAGGAGCTGATGGAAACTCTTAGGCAGATCTAAACTTGAGCTCATAAGCCTCCAAGCAATCTCCTTGTCTCCAAGTTTGCAAACCACTAGCTCTGCCACAAACAACTATGAGATAACAATCTGATTTGCAAGATCATGCAAGATCTTTCCACAACTTCGCCAACTTTAGCTTTCAGAACCTTAAATCTAATTCACTAAGCCTTCAAGTTATGAAATTCTACCAACCCTTCTCATGATCCCCAAACATCCTATAAATACTATTTTAGGAATGAATGCTGAGTATATCCTATGGGGGAGTATTAGCAACCATTTTGTAGTAGTTTTTGTTGCATTCATGACTGTGATTGTCATTGATGTCAATACAGTGATCTACTGAAGATTAGTAGAGAAGCAGTCAGTATTTGAGTAAGCACACTTGGGATATTGAATATGAAGCTATGTGCAATTGAGGACTTATTATATGATGTGTTATAAGATCATGGTTAAGAGCGCATATAGTAATTCATTTATTCATGGAAGTTATGAGCAAATCAGTGGAAGCAGTATTCAAGCAGTGTTCCTGAGTAGCGATTTGCAGAAATCAAATGATATCTCCTAATCAGGATAGAATCTAGTTATGCATAGTTAGAGAGTAGTTGAAGACATGTTGATACTGATTTGGATGACAATGCAAGACCTGAGGTCACATGTGTGAAGAATTATATTGATTGGAAGCTGATAGTTTTGTCTGATTTTGATGTAACATGTGGAAACTTTTATTTTGTAAATTGTATGCTAACTCATTTTTAATTACTTGAGTGTGGTATAAAGGAATGAACATATTAATTCTTTTAATGTGTGTGTGTAATGAATGTAAGTGTATATGAAGAAATTGTGAAAGCAAAATTATTGAAGGAGGATATGCAAAGTATTGAGATCTGGTATTGAGATCTGAGGAAGCAGTTGGTGCAATTTGGCACAGTCAGAGAAGGAGTATTGAATTATTGAGATTAGTAATCTTTTGGTATTATTGTATTGAGTAATACAAAGATCATTTGGATTAGTGATCTTACCCTGAAGCTATTTGGGTAGTGGGTCCTTCTATCTTCTATAACTCCTAACAGAGTTAGAATCTTTTAACAGGGATTCAAAATCTCCTAATATGGATTCATATGTACTAAATGTCTTTCATAAGACTCCTAATAGATTCCATCCTCTTACAAGGAACTTTCATAACAGTGCATCTTTTGTGGGCATCATTCCCATTGGGGTTTACTCTTTGATCAAGAGGTTCCCTAGTCAACATATCTTGTGTCATTGTGTTATTGTGCATGTATATCTTTCTATGGTTGTTGATTACATTGCTTACATGGTTAAAATCTATTAAGGTTGATAAAATTTGTATTTATCTGATAACTGATTCACCCCCCCCCCTCTCAGTTATCTTGGTGGACTTTACTTTCTAACATATTAATCATCAGCCACAAGTCAACTAGATGAAATAATTAACTCCCCCCAACAAATATTAAATGCCATACAAGTCAACTTACAAATGTATACAAACATTTAATTTAGCATGTCATCCAGTAACAATAGCTGCCAACAATAAATGCACCGAGTAGGCCCAACAAATCACATAGAACTCCAGTTGGTAAACCAGAACTACTGAACAATAGTGAATTAACCGAGCATGCCAGGCATCACCGAGTGCCAGTGTTAGCTGAGCACCTCATGTATGATTGAGTAACACCTTCACCAAGCACTAGAGACTACCGAGTTCCTTCAATGACCAAGCTTCCTTCAATGACCGAGGTCATTGCTCAAAGCTACAACCGAGTAACACCGGCCAAAATACAAACACCCCATGCATTTTCACCAAGGACAAAGAATGCCCATGCCTTCACCTTGGGTGCCCCTATATCAAACAACCTAGGTTCCAAAAGATGTTCATATGTGAGAAGAACATCTTCCAGGATTCAGCACGTAAATCCCAAACTGTTTCTTCACATACAAGTCCTCTATCTTTTCTGCTTGCAAAGTCTTCCACTTCAATTTCCTCTATCTCTTCAAGTCTTTTCTTGACAAAATTTAGGTCAGTTCTCCAAACTGATCATTCATTTTCTCTAGATCCATAATCTCAACTTGGCTACCAATACTCAGGCTTCTCCTACCAAGCATTTTATCCATCAAAGGCATCAGGGAAAACTTCATGTCATCCTTCTCAATAGTAAACACATTCCAGACATAGTCATACATAGCTCTACAATCATATTTCCAAGGTCTACCAAGAAATATATCACAACTATTCATCCTCACAATGTCACATAACACAAGATCCTTATACTAGCCAATTTGTACATCAATGAAGTATTGTTCTCTTACTTCCAAAGCATGAACATCTTGTAACCAGCCAATCCTATAAGGACAAGGATGCTTCATTCTATTCAACCCAAGTTTCTAAACTAGGTCCTTAGCTACAAGTTTATCAATACTACCACTATCAACAATAACATCACAAATTTTACCTCCAGACTTGCATCAAGTTCTAAACAAGTTACTCCTCTGACAAGGTTCCTCCTTTGTACCGAGAAATGTTCACTAAAGTAGCAAGTTCTCTGATTTAGGTTCATTCTAAATGTTCTCATTCATCACAAGAGTTCATCAATCAACCTTATTCTATGTACACTCAAAAGAATGGTGTCCTTCCTCTCCACAGTTATAGAAAGGACCCTTAAAGATAACTCTACCTATCTTCTTCTTTAGTTCCACAGGTTTCTATTCATGTTCTACATCAGTCAATTTATCCTTCACTGAGTGATCAATGTTTTCCTTCCCTCAGGGATTACTATGTTGGTTCCTCTTCAACATATCTTCTACCTTTAGAGCATACTAATAATTATCTCCAACAGACTCAATCTTCAGCATACCAAGCTCATCCTAAATATTGAATCTCAGACCATTCACATATCGATCTACCTTTCCCTTACCAAGCTCTCAGTGTCCAGACCGAATAGTAAGTTTGTAGAACTCCTCAGTATAATCTTCAATAGATAGATCCTTTTGTTTCAGATTCTACAACTTCTTAAACAAGTCAAGCTCATAGTTAGAATGTATGAACTTAGCTTTCAACTTAGTCACCATCAACCTCCACCAATTGATCTTTGTTTCACCTTCATCTTCTCTATCTCTTTGTAGACCTTTTCACCAAAGAGTAGCATGTCCTTTCAACTTTATCTGTGCTAATCTCACCCGAATAGGATCTTCAATTTCTTCCAGCTCAAAGAAATCTTCAAGTTCACCAATCCAATCAATCAGATTGTCGGGCTTCAAATTACTAGAGAAAGTAGAAACTTTCATTCAGTAACTATTACTAAACTGATCTTCAGATCTATGCAACTGAGCAGTTCTATCTTCACCAAATCTATTCCTCTGATCATCACCACTAGATCTAGTAGTTTCAAATGTTAGAAATAGGAAATACTAAGAGGGGGGGTGAATCAATATTTCACAAACTTTTTCTTTAGCCCACTTATGGATATAATAGATTACTTTACCGCATACAAAGATTATCAAGCTGATTAACAAACATAGCAGTAAATAGAAAGAACTCATAACACATCATATGTTCTCGAGGAAACCTTGGCCAAGGGAAAACCCCGATGGGGATGGTACCCACAAAGATCACTAATCAAAAGTATCATGTTAGGGATATTGGACCTTGTTAGGAGTCAATTTACAATATATAGTAGATCTATGCTAGTTAAAGGACTTTAGGCCTTGTTAGAAGCCTTAACCCTATTAGGAGTTTAGATTACAAAACCTGATCACCAGCTGAGCTCACTGCCCAAATAGGTAATACAAAATGTTTCTGACTATAATATGGTACTACTTACAACTTCACATCAATATCCTTTGCTGCTATCACAATATACAACTATCGCAAGTTATCTTTTCTTTCTTTTACACATCTCACTATATCTTCTTCATTACATTTCAAGTATGCCTAATATATGAGTTATTAAAGCTAATAACTTTACATGGTCGACTTCCAAAATCTTTATCCAAGAGTAAACATCTAGGATGTCATCCCTTCATAATGTTAAGTCATTATTTTGACAAGCAAAAATAATCCCTTAACTCTTTCGCTAATACTTTCTCCAAAACTATTTTGTCTGCAAAAAATTGTCTTTGGTAAACTTTGAATAACTTTGTCTGTACTACTCAAAACTTTATGCGCACTGAGATGGGGTATCCTCATACTCTGTAGAAGCTTTAGTTAACTGTGCAAACAAAAATATTGCTCCAATGGATGTCACCAACTAAATCTTCATCGGGTGCTCTGTCAGGATCACTGTATCCATACTTAGACAATTTCTTCCTTCAACTTGCCATACTTGTATTCCAGATTATGTGCTCTCAATAGAGATCATATGTTTCCATAATGACAACATCTATGCATCCACATTAGCCAAATTTCCAACAATCTCCCCCTTTGTCATTGGTGGCAACATATGGGAAAATTGGCTAAGTGTGCAAACAAAACTTCAAAAACACTTATACAAAATTGTAGCCAAAAGTTATACAATATGTATACAATATCATACTCCATAGAATATCTCCCCCTATGAGTATCCTTCCTCAACATATATTCAATTTTTTGCTATCTCTCCCCCTTTGACAACAATGACAAAGATAGGGTGTACAAAAATTTCAAAAACTTTATAGCTTGTTATTAGTTATTGCAAAGTCGATAGGCTTGCAACACAATCACCAAACTCTGTCTTCCAAGATTCAAAATCTTTCTCCCATATCTTCCTGATGGATTTAGCAACATTGAGTAGAGTACTCAATCTGTATGCTGCTGTCTGACAAGCTTGCAGGGAATTGAAGCTAAACTTCTGAAATGATGTCTTTGTTGAAAGACACTGCTCAATTTGGTCTTCAAAAATTGATATCTTGATTGAGACATGCTCTCTCAAGATGTTAACCCTGATCATCTTTCTTTTCTTCTCCTCTGCTAACATTTTGATTTCATCTTTCAATTTCCTTATGCTCTTCTCTACAGAACTTATCTTGACATTAGGGCTTGTCAAGGTGTTTGTCTCACCTGTAATAGCATCTAACTTCTCTCTGATCTTCTTATCCTCTTCAACTGTTAGGATTTCTGATTTAGTGCATTGTATGTACAAATTATTTCCTATCTCAAAATGTCTCCTCAAATTCTTTATGCATACATCTAAACTACCAATATCATTTCGAATATTTACACTTAAAGTTTGTTGCATTTCTGCTTCATAGTCTTCATGAACTTTTATCTTAGCAATATCCTTCAAGTTAGAAAATTCAGAGTCAAAAGAATTCATTCCCATTTTAGCTTTCTCAAGTGGATCCGATTCAGATACCTTAGTGCTGATCACACTCTCATGTTTCTCTGTCAAAACTCTAACTTTGCCTTCAAGGTCTTTCACCTTCTTATTCTTTCCAATAATTTTATTCAGAGATGTGATGAACTCAAGCTGATCATCATCTTCAACTTCTTTTCCAAGGTCTTCAAACATTGAACCAATATGCCTCTTCTTACTGTCAGGTGCACTAATGTCTTCAACTGGTATAGAAGGTGCACTAGAGGTAGTGGCTTTTGTCAAAATTTGTTTTCCTTTAATTGTCTCTTCTGCTGGAACTAATTCTAATACAGTTGGTGCTTCCTCTGCCTCTATATTCTTCTCTGATTTTGTGACCTTTTCTTGCTCTTCCAAAGCCAAATTGTCAACAATGTTTCCTAGATCATGAAATACTGCATCATTTGATTCTAGTGTCACGTTGGTGCCTTCAATATCCATTGATTCTTTGACAATATTGATATGTGAAGAAGATGGAACTTCTTCAATACCAACTTCCTCTATATGTGGTTCCTCTGATTTCTTCTGCTGAGGGTCTGATTCAACATGCTTTTCTGCAACTATATCTGCAAGAACTTACATTATTTCTTGCTTTGTCTCTTTCTGTAATTCCTCCTTTTTGCCTCCCATTATAAGGATTGTTCTTCTCTTAGTTCTCAATAAAGTTCCAAGAGACTTCAAGAATCTCTTCAAATGATCTTCATCCTTAACTTCACATAACTGTCTAATTGCACGTTCTCTCATCTTTATGTCCTCTTCTTGTGCTCTCTTTTTTCTATTCACAAGTCTATTATACAAATCTTCTGGGATCTTACCATGAATAGTGCTAAGTTTCTTATCTTCCATAATCATATGTGTAACCATTGCATTTTCAAAGTTCAATCTATCAAATGATCCATATAGATCATAGAATTTATTCAACTTAGTGAAGTCTCCATGCTTCAATATATCTTCATTAACTCTTTCAATTCTTGGTTTCCAAGTTTTCTTCTTGAGTGAAACTACATCATCATCTTTAATTACTGCTACATTTCTAGGTACTAGTGATACAATTACTTTCTGTCTCTTGCCGGGTCCTGTTGCACTCACTTTTACTCTTTTGCTAGGAACAGGAGGAAAAGATTTATCTCCTTCATCTTTTTCAGGTACTTCAACTTTTACCTTTACTACAATAGGATCAACAGGATCTTCACTTGATGTCTCAGGTGAAATTACAAGATTTTCACTTTGCCTCAAGCCTTCTACAGTCTTCTTAGCTATGTCAAACTCATGACTTGACATACAGATTCTTTCAATATTTTCTTCATAGTAGATTCAACTCTCTTACTAGATTGCTTCTTTTCTCTCAAACTTATTACAGAGTTGAAATTCTCTTCATAGGTTCCAAACCTATTTGCATGACCATCCAACTCACACTTTAACAATCTATTCACATATCCTACTATTTCTGCTTCAGATACTTCATAGCCAAGAGGGTCTATGAATTCCATTCTAGGCTCAACTGCTTCAATGTAGGTGAAATCAGTGTCAACCATAAAACAAATGTCCTCTTTATGCTTTTCAACTAAGGATTGAGGAATCCTTGATTTGTTCTTAACAATATTCTGAAAAGTCTTCAATACAAGCTTCACACTGTCATTAACTTTATCAAAAAGGTGCTTCATGTAGACTGAGTTTATTCTTTCCATTGTGTTCACATTGTCACTCCAATCAACTGTGTAAGGAAATCTTCTCAAAATATGGAAAAACATATAGGTTATCAGAGATGAAAACCTAAACTGTGTGTACTTAGTCTTCTTAATCTTTTCTAAGTTCTCAAATAACTGAATTTTCAAAATTTCACATAGGTCTACTTGTTTCTTCTCAATACACATAAGATAATCTACATGAATCATTCCTGCAGCCATGTCATCTTCCCTTGAACTACCATAGAATTTAATTGTTAGGATCTTGCAAAGGTACCTAACATCATCTTGCTTAATCTTACTTATCACAATTCCTCTACCATTATAACTAGATCCAGTGTTGTCTAAAACAATCTTTCTCATGTTATTTTCATTCAGTGGAATCTCTCCAACTTTTGATAATCTAGTAACTTTGTGAATTAGGTCAGCAGTTATATCAATAACTCTATCCTCCACCCAAAATTTCCCATTGTGGATTCTACTTAAAATGATCTTGGTACATTCCTCATCATTGAATTCATACTTCATGGAATATTTGATAATTTCATTGTTCTCTAGGTGACCATAAGCTAGTTTAACTGACATGTCTTGATTGTACAATTTCAAGTAATCATCACTAAAATCTGCATCTCCCAAAGTTTCAAACTTGCAACCTAAATATCCTTTAACATTCTCAATGTGCAATACTTCATCTGGTACGGATGATAATGCTAGTCTGTCATCAATTTCAGTTGGTTCTACTAGCTCTTTCTTAATCTTAGGTCTATTCTTATCCTTAACATTATGAACCATAGAAATATCCATCTTATCAACTGATTAAATATCAAAAAATACCTCAACTTTGCAAATCTAGGGTTTCAGTATGATTGTCGCTGCAAACTGCTTCCAAACTTCTTCAAATCATCCTCAACTCACTTTTCTTCTTTCAAATCTCTCTTCAATCACTTTTTAATCATGATAACTTCAATTTTGACCTTATAACACTTCACATTAACTCGATCTGACATCACATTCATTCATTTTGCCACTAAAACCTCAAAAATCTGATTCTGCAAACCTGCAACCATAAAACTTTCTGAGACCTTGCAAAACACAATATTTTCTTTTTCACACATAACCATAGCTTTAGTATAACATAATAAACCTACATCTAACTGCAGAAAACTTAACTCATTCAAATTCCTAATCTACACTAATCCTAAGTCCTAAACTACAGAAACTTACATAATTTAAGTACTTAAATAAGGGTCAGGTAAAGATTTATCCTTACCTTTAGTTACATTACCTTCCTAACTACTTTTAGTGTTGACTGTACCTCCTTGATCTATGCCTTTATCAAATTTTACTTCATCTTTATTGCTATAGCAACCTTTCTCTTTGTTTCCTGCATTTTCATTCCTTCTTGCATTGTTCCTAGGGTTAGGGTTATGATGATAACCTCCATTGTTCATTCTAAAAAATCTTGCTGAGTGTCCAAACTTGTTGCATATCTGACAAATGATTTCATTGTTTCCAAATCTCTATCCTTGCTGGTTAATCTGTGACCTGCAATTTCTAGCAATGTGTCCTACTTTGTTGCATCTAAAACATACTACCACTTTTCTTTGATTCATTTCTTCAATAGATTTCTTATCTGCATTGTTAGTATTCCCAATCATTCTATCATAATTATTCAAAATTACTTTAGGTCTTCTACATTCATTAGCTCTATGTCCAAAACTATGACAATTACAACAATCTCCATTAAGAGGTTTAAATTGCTTACCTGTGCAATCTCTCTTCATGTGCCCAATAGTATTACAAGCAAAACATCTACCTTTGAATTCTCTTTGCATACCTTTAGATGATTCTTCCTATTTTGATTCTTCTTGCTTTGATTCTTCTTTCTCTCTAGGTGGTTCTTCTTTAGGTGGATCTTCCAATGTGTTCTCATCTAGCTTTATTTCCTCCACACTTTCAAATGTCTTCAGATCTGGCTTCTTACTTTCATGGTTTGTTCTAAACATACTATATCCAAATCCAGTCCTATCAAAGAATGGTTCTTCAAAAGAAATTTGTTTTTCAGTCTTATCAGCTTTTGAATATAGCCTTTCAAGTTGTTTAGATTGAGTTAATTCACCTTTCACAATTTTATTATACTTCTCAAGTTCCACATACTGCACTTTTACTTTTTTAGATTTGGATGTTTCCTTTTCAAGTCTTGACCTTAGATCTTCATTCTCAATTTTCAATTTTTCATTATCAAATCTCAAATTCACATCTTTCATACTAAGCTTCAGATTTACTATATTTAACTCATGCTTAAGGATCTCATTTTCTTTTTCTAATTCATCACAATCTTCAACAAGCATATCAGATTTCTTTTTAGATTTTAGATCTTCAATCTTACCTTTTAATTTTTCAATAGCATTCTTTTCATCTTCATATTTTCTTCTTAAGGAGTTTCTTTCATCAGTAAGCATATCAATCTCTTCAAGAGCTTCTTCAAGATTCTTCTGAAGTTGATCCATATCCATAGAGATCTTACTCAAGCTGCTAAGCTTTCCTTGAATGTTCCTTCTCCGAGTAACTATGCTCTAATACCAATTGTTAGAATTAGGAAATACTAAGAGGGGGGGGTGAATCAATATTTCACAAACTTTTTCTTTAGCCCACTTATGGATATAACATATTACTTTAGTGCATACAAAGATTATCAAGCTGATTAACAAACATAGCAGTAAATAGAAAGAACTCATAACACATCATATGTTCTCAAGGAAACCCTGGTGGGGATGGTACCCACAAAGATCACTAATCAAAAGTATCATGTTAGGGATATTGGATCCTGTTAGGAGTCAATTTACAATATATAGTATATATGTCCTGGTTAAAGGACTTTAGGCCTTGTTAGAAGACTTAACCCTATTAGGAGTTTAGATTACAAAACCTAATCACTAGCTGAGCTCACTGCCCAAATAGGTAATACAAAATGTTTCTAACTATAATATGGTACTGCTTACAACTTCACATCAATAGCCTTTGCTGCTATCACAATATACAACTATCACAAGTTATCTTTTCTTTCTTTTACACATCACACTATATCTTCTTCATTACATTTCAAGTATGCCTAATATATGAGTTACTAAAGCTAATAAATTTACATGGTTGGCTTCCAAAATCTTTATCCAAGAGTAAACATCTAGGATTTCATCCCTTCATAATGTTAAGTCATTATTTTGACAAGCAAAAATAATCCCTTAACTCTTTCGCTAATACTGTCTCCAAAATTGTTCTGTCTGCAAAAACTATCTTTGGTAAACTTTGAATAACTTTGTCTATACTGCTCCAAACTTTATGTGCACTGAGATGGGGTATCCTAATACTTTGTAGAAGCTTTAGTTAACTACGTAAACAAAAATATTGCTCCAGTGGATTTCACCAACTAAATCTTCATCGAGTGCTCTATCAGGATCACTGTATCCATACTTAGACAATTTCTTCCTTCAAGTTGCCATACTTGTATTCCAGATTATGCGCTCTCAATAGAGATCATATGTTTCCATAATGACAACATCTATGCATCCACATTAGCCAAATTGCCAACATCAAATTCTTTAGCAGCCTCTTCATAGCCATCCTCGGTACCAACATTCTGAGGTACACCAAAAATAGCTCTCATGATCTCAGTGACCATGTCATTCTTCATCAATTATATCTCAGATCTGACATTCAATCTGACTTTATCAGAAATCTTTGATTCCATAGCATCACAAAGATCTATAATAGCTCTAGGGTCCAATCTTCTTGGAGGCATCCTTAAATATATGCAAAAACCCTCTACAAAAAACTCTCATCGACCACCTTGTGGCAATCTCCAAGTTGTGTACAAGTCAAATCTCAACTTGCCACCTTGAACAAACAACTAGGGTAAGATCCACAAGTTCAGTGCTCCAGATCTGTAATCCATATTGCCCACAATCTCTACTCCAATAGGATTAACTTCGCAAGATCATCCTTGCTAGGTCAACCTTTTCTCCACAAGATCAACTATCAGCTCCAATAGGAACAAACTTCACTCTGATACCAACTGATGCATTCAAGGATGGTGGATCCAATGAAGGATCATCCAAACCTTGTAACCAATAGAATTACATAGCGGAATACTCAACACAACAGATAACACAATAATTGCTTCAAGTAATTTTCATTAACATGCCCGTCTATAAGGCCTTCCAGGTTAGGGACAATTACAATCAGAAACAATTCTGCAATATCCAAATAGATCCAATACACTCTCAACAAGTTCAGCTCTGAAGACAATCATGAGCTAATGGAAATTCTAAGGTAGATCTAAACTTGAGCTCACAAGCCTCCAAGCAATCTCCATGTCTCCAAGCATGCAAACCACTAGCTCTACCACAAACAACTATTAGATAATAATTTGATCTGCAAGATCATGCAAGATCTTTCCACAACTTCACCAACTTCAGCTTTCAGAACCTTAGATCTAATTTTCTAAGCCTTCAAGTTAATAACTTCTAACATCCCTTCTCATGATCCTCTTTGATGATCCCCAAACATCCTATAAATACCAATCATTAGCCACAAGTCGGCTGGATAAAATCATTAAATCCCCCCAATAAATATTAAATGTCATACAAGTCAGCTTACAAATGTATACAAACATTTAATTTAGCATGTCAGCCTATAACAATAGCTACCAACAATAAATGCACCAAGTCAGCCCAAAAAATCACATAGAACTCCAGTCGGTAAACCAGAACTATCAAGAAATAGTGAATTAATCGAGCACGCCAGGCATCGCCGAGCACCAATGTCGATTGAGCACCACAAGCATGACCGAGTAACACCTTCACTGAGTACCAAAGACTAATGATTTCCTTTAGTTATTGAGCTTCCTTCAATGATTGAGGTCATCGATCAAAGCTACAACTGAGTAACACTGGCCAAAATACAAACACCCCATGTAGTTTCACCAAGGACAAAGAATGCCCCTGCCTTCACCTTGGGTGCCCCTGCATCATTTTTCTAAGATAGAAAGGCTTCTTCTGGTATCCTAGACCTATTGTATTCTTGTTTTTTCAGCCACAGTGGTTAAGAGGTGATAGAAGACCTTTACCTTGTAGTCCTAGAGGTCCTTTTCCAGTGTATCCCATTTTTGTGATCAATTTGTCTCCAAGTCCATATGACTTCTAAGGAATTTTACTTGAAGTGGAGTCACATTTCTGGACTAATTGGGATTGAGACTCATCCTTGTATAACCATGCAAGCATAGCTTCTTCTTCCTCTAACTCTTGTTTAGATACTTTCTCTATGACAAAGCTTCCATTGAATATGACTTGGGACTCTTTAGCATTGGGTTTCACTTTGTCTAAAGGTTGTCCATAAGATTTTAGCGACAACAAGAGAGATGTGAGAGATAATACTAGTTCCATTGTCTATTCTCCCATACCATTGTCTTTAATTTTGACATCTTTTGCAATGTCTTCCATCTTGGATGTAGATGCAATATCTATTTGCTTAGTGGAAGATTCTCTATTATTAGGAACAAGTTTGTCAACACTTTCTTTCAATGCATTGCAAGTTGTAGATATGTCAGCTAGAATGGTTACTTCTATTGGTAGTTCCCTTTGATCTTCAAAACTTGTAGATTTATACTTTGATGGATAACTATAATGAAACTTTGACTCTATCACCACTCCAAAGTCTACAAGGAAGAGGGCCAATTAACAAGGATCAAGGAGATCCTCCTACACTTTGAGCCTCAATGCTCAAGCTGGTGTACCCTTGACTCACTTCTTCAAAGGAGTCTCTAAAAAATATACAACTATAACCTTTACTATCTGATTGAAATGTTTATCATTTCATTATGTGTGTGATTGTTGATGATGGACTGCTTCTAGAGAATGGATCAGTGCCTTATCCCAGGGTAGAGAGTCACTTAACAACCTATATCACCCTAAAACCTTAACTCAAACATATATAGACTCAGATTAAGTGTTTTTCCTATTACTCCCCTCACTCACATAGCAAGACATCAAATCCTTATCTTGCCATGAACTCATTGGACTCACCTTAAAGACTTTAATCCTAACTTTGTTAGGAACTCAAAGATAACCCCAAAATACTCTTTGTTTACCATATGCTAACCCACTTTGTGCAATCAACACATATGAGCTCAAGAGAAAAACAAAAAGACATACACCAATATGAGATTGGAATCCAGAAATGTTCTCACTAAGACTTGCAAAATCAATACATTACCAAATGACAAAATGCACAAGGGAAACAAACCCTAGATCCAGGCTCTTCTTGTTCAAATTTTCACTATCAACAATCTGGGACCAAAACCAAAAGAATTGGAACCCCTGCAAACTCAAAAATTCTGCAACTTATACCGCCCTAGTCATCTTGGAAATTTTTAATAAGCTATAGATGACTAGGGTTAGGGTTTCAACCACCCAACCTGCTAGAAACAATCATGAATTTAATTCAGGGGCGGGAAACACATTCAATCGAGGAAAGAGGAAATCCTGAACTAATCCTTAACTATGAAAGTCTTCTCTGCAAGTACAAAGGATCAAAAAACTAGGCTCAAAAGGACACCCTGCAACATGCCTTGAGCTGCAACTGCAATGTACATGCTATGAAAATGAGCACTAGACATCCTAGACCACACTGCAAATGGCAAACCAGTCGCTTCTCACCAAACAGGGTCATTTCTGCATTGAATTCCATAAAAATGGTACCCTCTATCACTGGAAACCCTTTTGCAAATTTGAATTCAAATCCCAATGGTCACTCTGTTGCCTCACTTTTCACCCCATATCTATGTTGTTAAAAGTGAAAGATCTTGAAGTCATAGTCATGTCTGGTCTGGTTAGTGTCTAGGTCTAAGTCCTTCATAGGTAGGCTATCCTTCTCGGGTTTCCTTTTCTCTTGCCCTCTCATTTATAAGCTGGGTGGGTTGGTTCAAAGTGTTGTCATGTTGGGTAAATGATAGTTCCTAACCCGGCAAGGATGTCATGTTTTCATTAATGATCTTCTCAAATGAAGGATGATTGTGAAGCTGTGATCTCTAGGCATATACTGGGGATCTGATGAAAGTCTTCTCATATGACTGATGCAATAACAAGTTTGGCATTTGAAATTTAAGAGATGCACTCCATGGGGTAGTGTATACAATCCAGTTGATAAGACTTCTCTTGTCTTAATGTGTACACTGGTTATAAAAGTAGAGCTTGCAAGTGGAAGGCTTTGATTATAATAAAATTCTACAAATTTAGAAGATCTCAAGGAACATGAGTAATCTGATATGGTTCTGAAGTGTGATCAGAAGACACATTAGATACAATGATGGTGCATTCAAAAAGATTGCAGTTCAAAGTCAAAACAATCAAGCCTACTAGGACCCACATATGCCAATAGCGCAAATGCGATAACATAAGCTGGGCAAGTTCATTTTGTGTGGTCGCATGATCATAAGAGTTTAAAACATGCTATGTGATCATGCAAGATGAAGCCACATAGAGCGGTGGGTCTGAAGGCATTTATACCGTGCGGCATGCTAAAGGAGAATCAACAGAGGTCGCAAGATTGCAAGACTGAGAGAACTATCTTGCGATCATGCAAGATCTCACCACATGTTTCGGTGGGCCCTATTTCTTAGCGGGACCTGATTCATGACATCGCATCAATAGTTCAAAATATTCCAAGGTTTCAATCCAATGGTGGTCGGAATTGCGTAATAGAAAGATGCTCAAAAAATAGCAATAAGGTTCCACCTGTCTCAGCGGACCCACGGACACCAATTATAGAGTGGTCGCATGATCGCATGAATTAAAATAATACCATGCAATCATGTGACAACATAAATCAGCAATGAGAATAAGCAAATGCGACAAGGTGAAATGGAAGCCCGGGCATGTAAGAAAAGTCAATGATAGGAAAGACTAAATGGATGGTGCTCTACTGGAATCCATGTGTGCCAATAGTAAAGCAGTCACATGATCGCAAGGAATAAAAAAATGTCTTGTGATCATGCGAAAAGGTAAATAGTTAATGCTGGTAGGTGTGCGGAAGTGGAAGGAATATGCTTCAAGGCAAAGCAGGATTTCACCATGTGGATTGACACCCGAGCTTGGCATAAAAGAAAGAGGAGTGGTCACATGATCGCATGAATATAATAATAGCCTTGCGATCATGTGACAAGGCAAAAAGTGATTGTCACCCGAGCTTGGCATAAAAAGAAATGTTATTATTTAAAAATTTTATGAGATGCTTGATCTACCACCTTCACTTTGCCGAGATGATAGGGAAGATTCTAAGCGGTCGCATGATCGCAAGAAATAAAATAATCCCTTGTGATCATGCGAGATTGTGCCACATGTTGTCAGCTACAGTCCAGTGCACATCAAATGGAGAATGACTAAAATATTATTGTTTCAACTTTTATTTAACATGTGCTCTAAGTTACTCGTGTACTCAAATTTGACAGGAGGAAAATGGGAGACTTGCTACTCCACTGCTACGGGCTCCACACCTGTGATTTCCACAAAGAATGTTTGAAAGTGATACAGTCTGTCATTTGCAGTATCACGAGATGGATTTTTCAACAGTGGATCGGGTTTCTCAGTCACGATCAAGGGAAAAGTAATAGTTCAGATATGTCAAGCACAGTGTCTTATTGAATATTTTCATGGATCCAGTCATGCAACTGTTCGTGTAGCATCTTCAAGTGTATGTTGTAGAAGTCTATTCATTTCACCTTCTCGAAGGCAAATTAGATGAAGAGACAAAGTCATCTGGCTTCCTTTGTTGTAATGTCAAAAGCAACTGTCTCTAGTCTCTCCAAATTTTAGAATTTGAAACACTTCATATTCTCATGAAGGCCATATGATGTAATTTCTATATAAACTGATGAAAAAGTAAATACAAAGGTTGGCAAAATTGTTGATGTATTAGACTTGATATTGTGGAGCCAGTAAAGGGTGTTTTATATCAATAATTTTCTATTCCATTAGTTAGTTAGCAGTGGTTTCTATGTTTCTTTCTTTTAAATCTGAATTGCAGGAAGAAAGGAAGGATGTTTCAATCTTTTTGTTATGAGGATATGAATTAACCAGAGTAGGATGTTCTTTGGGAGATTCAGGGGAAGACTCATTGGAAGTTCTTAATCATTGCGGTTGCATTGCTGTAGATTGGTTAAACACTAAGTGTATGGATTCATAGTATATGTGAGTTCTACAACTTGGTTCATAGATTAGAAAGATCTCCTTGCCTGGATTAAGTTCTGTTTAGGCTTAATTCAATTTGCCTCTTCTGCTCTCGGGTTAAGAGCATACCCTATGTTAGTTTTAGGACCAAAACATAATTCATTGCATATCATTCCAAAAAGGAGTTGTACCTACCAATTCAGAGAAAAGCCAGTAATCAGAAAATGGCTTTTCAACTATTGTAAGCAAATGTTGTTCATCATTTGGGCATTAAGAGTTATTTCCACCAAAAACAAGAAAGGACAAATTTGTTTACTAACACACTCAACAAAATTTAAAACATGGCTGTCAATCCCTTTCTCTTCTCGGCACATCGAGCAATTATACTTAATTCACAACAGTCGTGGGCCCCTTTGGAAAGTCAACAACTTGATCAGCAGTCAGCAACCAATCAAAAAAGAACACCTCAGCAACACCGACACTGTGGAACTACTTAACTCTACAATCACGATGACCAAACAGTGGTCACATGATCGCATAGCCGAAAAGTGGCCCCTGCAATCATGCGACAAGGCCACAAGACTGCCACCCTATCACCCGTCAGCCAATCAGGAAAAGCCTCATCACCGAAAACATCAGCCCCACCTATTTGGCAAACTGGCGATCGAAGAACTTTCACCAATTCATGAGATACTTTACACCATCACCAAAAGACTTAGCGATCACACAACCACTGTTTGCTAAATCACCAAATGAACTAGTGAATCACCTTTTTATTGCACGAACATGCAAACACATTGAATTTTGTCAGCACCACTAGATCTTTACCCACTCCACCAAACCTCAGACCCCACTAGGGCCTGCGACTACCACATGTCAACATGCCACTCGCTACAACCACTGAGTCACCTGACACAGGATCCACCACCGAGAAAATCCTTACCTTTTGGGAAGATCAGATGGTGGTCGCATGATCACAAAGGGGAGGAATATTCCTCATGATCATGTGGCAACCGTAGATCCCATCTACATTGTTACTCTGCCCAAGAAATATCAGGCCCACCACATGTATCCACCTTCTTACCACATCAATGGCTCTTTTCAAAGCATGGAGATTAAAAGGCTTGCATCTTTCCTCATGGTATAGTGACAACCACCAATCTTTGTCACCCTTTAAACATCTGTCAGACCCCAGCCGACGGGCCCGTTGGGACATGTGTCAACCGGTCGCATGGTCGCATGTCAAAAATTTCTAACATGTGATCATGTGACAACCAATCATTTTGAGACCCTTTGAAATACTGGGCCCACCACCCATCGCACTTGCGCACATAGGAAATGCCAGTCAAATAGAAAACTATGAGGTCAAAAACACACAGGGTTTATGATGCCAAAAGATAAGCGCACAAAAGCTGGAAGGCACAAGGTCAAAAACAATGAAGGTTTTTTCACAGATCGAAAACATCATGGATTTTCAGAAACACTGTGGGTTTTCGACACTTAGATAGATTTTTTAAATTATTTTCTGCAGACCTTAAAACTTGAACAACTTTCTGGATTTTTCATTTCAGCACATGTGATCTGGGCTGGAGCAAGGTGACACAATGAAGAACACAAGGCAAGACACCTTACAAGAACACTTGTAGGGATGAGGCCATTTTCACAAGATTTTGCTATGACAGAAAAATGGCCTAACAGTAGCTCTAGTTGGGGATGCATGGCTCTTGCAGGCATGGCAAGGATTCAGAATCACTGGTTAAAGTAGACCATCCCACTGGATAAAATTAAAGACATTAAGGAATAAGCAGGGCAAGACAAGCAACCAGACCAAAAACTAAAAGACCAAGGCAAAAGAGGGTAGGGGCAAGCAACCTATATATAGAGATCTACAAAATGTACAACCCTAACTACTGTTCATGGAAAATAGAGTACTTCAAAAGAAGTATTGCTTCAAGAATTGTCCATGAACTGGAAACTCTTGAATATCACCATTAAAATCTTTGATGATGTAAGAATCTTGGCCCCACCTCTCATGAATCAGATATGGCCCTAACCAGATGGGATCAAATTTACCATGCTTCCCCTTATCCTCCAATCTGGCATTCCAAACTAACACCAAATCACCAGGTTCAAACTTCCTGTCAATAGTCCTTTTATCATATAAATTATTAACCTGCAACTACAATTTGGCATTCCTTACAACTGATTCTCTTTTAGTTTCATCCAACCTAATGAGGTCCTCAATTCTCAACTGCATTTCATCATCAATATCATCATCATTTAACTACACAAACTTGTACATCTCCAATAAGTTATTCTGAGGCATTCTAGCATGAATTCTGTATACTAAGTCAAATGGCACTCAACCAATTGCCCTCTTCACAGTTACCCTATCAGCCCATAAAGCTAATGGCAGCTTTGAATTCCATGCCCTCTTAGTTTTCTCAAGGATTCTCTTCAAGATCTTAATCAGACTCTTATTAGTAGATTCTGCCTGACCATTTCCTTGTGGATGATAAGGTGAGGAATTAAAAATCTAAATTCCCAAACCTTTGCAAAAGTCCTTATATTCAGCAGACCTAAAGCACATAGCATTATCACTCACTATCCTCTCAAGGCACCCAAACCTTGTAATAACATTATTCATCAGAAAGTCAATTACCACCCTGCTAGTTGCATTCCTTGTAGGTATAGCTTCTACCCACTTTGTAAAGTAATCAGTGGCAACTAAGATCCATGAATGTCCTCCACTTGACTGGTTTGGTATCTCCCCTATGAAATCGATTCCCCATTGTTGGAAAGGAGCCTGAACTTCTACTGGCTTTAATGGTACATTACCTAAAAACTTAAGCTTACCAAAGAACCTTTGACAAGCATCACATCTCCTTACCAACTGTTATGCATCCTTTAAGATTGTGGGCCATCAAAATCCTACTCTCAAGATCTTATGAGCAATTTTTTTACCCATATAATGTCCACCACAACCTCCCTCATGCATCTCCTTCAACAATACATTAGCCTGATTCTCATCTACACATTTCAACAGTATGCAATCCAAATTTTTTCTATACAACTTACATTTCACAATTACATACTTGATGGCTTGTAACTTCAATGTCCTCTTTTGATTATCATTCATACTATCTGGACACATCATGTTTCTCAAATAGTAAATAATATCCTGATACCAAATACAATCATCCATATCACATGTATAATCAATTTCAGAATGATTTACCTGGTTCACATCTGATTGGATTGAGCCATGAGTTTTGCCAATCCTTGACCTCTAACCAACTTAGTGATCTGGATCTCAACATTGAATTCCTGGATCCTATTGATCCATCTACACCTTCTTCCAGACACCTCTTTCTGTGAAAAAATATCCTTCACAGCCGCACTTGGCACAAAAGCAATCACAACTGCTCCCATCAAGTAACACCTAAAAGCCTTGATTGCTTTCACAAGTGCATAAGCCTATTTCTCATTTATGTCATACTTTAATTCTGCAGCCTGCAAAGATTTACTAAAAAATGCAATAGGCTGCTCAAAACCATCCTTATTCTTTTGTAACAAAACTGCAGCAATAGTATGAAAAGATGAAAAGGAAAAGATATGCATTGGGGCATTATAATCAGGTGCCATAAGCACTGGTGCATCTTTGATAGCCTGCTTGATGTTCTTGAAGGCCTCATCAGGCTCACCCCCCGCAATTGATTACAGATCCCTTCTTCAACATCTTGGAAATAGGTCTAGTAACCTCTGCAAAGTTTGTCACAAACCTCCTTAGAAAATTGACCTGACCAAAGAAGGACTGAATCCCTTTAACATTCTTTGGTCTTTGAATTTTATCAATGGCTGCTACCCTCTCAAGGTCAATTCTCACTCCTTGCTTCCCAACTAAGTGGCCAAGCAACTTACCTTCTATGACACCAAAAGCACATTTCCTTGGGTTCAAAGAAATGCCAAATTCCAAGGCCCTCACAAATATTTTTTCTAAATGAGCACAATGGTCCTCTTCCCTCTTGGAATAGGCAGTTAAATCATCCTGATACACAACAAGGAAAGCATTGATAAAATCTAAAAAGGCAACATCCATTGCCCTCTGAAAAGTAGCACCAGCATTTGTGAGACCAAAAGGCATTCTCACATAGACATATGTTCCCCAAGGTGTTGTAAAGGCTATCTTGAATTGTTCTGATTCCTTGAAAATGACCTGATTGTAACCAAAGAAACCATCCATCATTGACATCAATTCTAACTTGGTTAATCTCTGCAACATAGCCTCCATATTGGGCAAACAATAATTATCTTTCAATGAGCTAATGTTCAAATTCCTGAAGTCCACACAAAGCTTGATGTCATCATTATTTTTTCTTATAGGAACAAGGTTTAACACCCAAGAAGAATGCCTTTTAGGCTTGATAATGCCAGCATCTCTCAACTTCATTAATTCTTCTTGCATCTTGGGTGCCAAAGTAGGATTAATAGATCTTTATTTTTGTCGGAAAGGTTTAGCATCTTCTTTCAATGGAATAACATGCTGAAATAAATCCTCTCTATAAACCTTTAGGTCATCATATGACCATGCAAAAACATGCCTGAATTTCCTCAATAATTCAATCAAAGGTCTCCTTACCTTTTGAGATATATCTCTACCAATGTATACTTTCTTAGGCGCCTCATGTGATCCAAGATTTATCTCCTCAAAATCAGCATGATCTTCTCCTTTGATATTCTTTTGAACTCTATCTTGGTTGTCAAAGATAGTCTCCAAAACAACAAGCCCCTTGGGCACCTTGTTAGTTCTAAGCTGAATGACCTCATTGCCTAAGACAACCTCCCTTTCTCCTACTAACTCAACCAAGGCTGAACAATCAAATTCTTGACCGTGATACTGATCCTTGCAATCCATAAACTTCAAAATATCATTATCATAATCAAAAACTTGCCAATACTCAACATTAACTGGTATACTAGGCCTAGCCTGAATTTCAACTTTAGAGATACCAGAGAATGTGGCATCATTGGGATTGATTGCAATATTGGCTAACAAGTCAGCCACCTTGTTGTTACTCCTATCCTTCCACTCAATATTGAAGGCATCAAAATGTTTAATCAAATCCCAAACTGCATTCCTATATTGTTTCAACCTTCTATTCTTGGAAGCATACACTAACCTGACTTGGGACACCACCAACTCAGAATCACCAATAGCATTTAGACATTTAATACCATGCTTTTGTGCCAACCTCAATCCTAACAACAAGGCCTCATAATCTGCTATATTGTTGGTACAAAAGAAATTCAATGTGAAAGAGAACTTGTAGGTGTTTCCATCAGGAGAAATAAGTAAAATACCTGCTCCTACACCATCTTTGCAATTTGCACCATCAAAGTACATTACCCACAAATTACTCTTCACAAAATCAGCACCTACCTCAACAGAGATAGGTGACAAAATATGTTCATTTTCAAATATAGGGATCTCTTCCATAAAAGCATTAACATCAGTATCCACAAAACATGTAGTTTCATTATCTATGTTTCTCTCAATCATGTGGCATACTCTTGGCTCTCGTTCAATCTTGACAAACTAATCATCAATCTTGAAAGTTGCATAGGACAAATCACACTGTAAACTTCCACCCATGGCAGCACTCCACCTTCTAGATAGAAACATCCCATAATGAGGAGGGATATCCACCACTAAAACACTCATTGTTAGCTCTTTCTCTGGATATGTTGCCAACCTATATGGCATTGAATTGATAGTCCCAATAACTAGTACCTCCCTCTAATCCATTGCACAACATCTGCCCTACACTGTATCAACTTTAAGGCCCAACCTCTCCATGATTTTGAAAGGCATGACAGTATTAGAGGCACCACTATCAATCATACAATTTCTTAACTTCATCCCATTCACAAGAACACTTAAGAAGAATGAGTCAATATTTTCAAGGCTGGCATTGACAGAACTATCCAAATATATTAGAGGAATTTGAGACACAATTCCCTGAGTAGCAACATCCTTCAAAGCTTTATCCTAAGATCCATTGCATGAATTATCATTTTTGTGAGTATTACCAACCCATGCAATAGCTTTATCTTTATGTTCAAGGATCCTCAACAATTCTGACAATGGAACCTTAACTATAATTTGTGACAATACAGATAACATGTCAACAGGGGTAGAAGCAGGAATCTCAATCTGCACTGCCTGAACGTCCTTTTGCTTGTCTGACACATTAGGTGTACTGACCACCCTCACTTTTTCAATCCTAGCCATTTTGTTAACTAGCTTCTCAATCTCACTAGAGACCTTTTCAATTCCAACTCCCTTAAGCTCACAATGCTTACATTTTACATTCTTGAATTTCACCATGTGATCAACCTTTGATTTGTTCTCATTAGGTTCTCTGGAGTTGGTACTCTTTATAAACAATCCTACAGCTTTCTTATTTTTATTCCTTGCCACCATGCCTCTAGTTTTCACCTAGGCAATCATTTCTGCAGTAATCCTATCCATCTCTTCTCTAGAAGGTCTTCTCAAATTTACTGGCTTGGGAGAAGAGTTCATGTTACATGTTTTCTAATCAATGCATTCACCATCAGAAAAAACCTCCTGATGAAAAAGGGCCTGATTATGTCTCTTCACATTTACATCTGCCTCTTCATCAAAATCAGAATCATCTTCATATCCTAGACATGAAGAAACCATGTTGCATCCAACATCATCTTGTTCTTCTTCTTGTTCTATCTCCTCACTTCCACAATCTTGGTTTGCAGCCATAGATTGTGCAACCACACAATGCTCTGCAGAATGAGGGGACTGGCATGCAACACACCAAGATATGTTCTCCATGAAATTTATTGAAGCCTTATGTAGAGGGTCAGGGACACCTCTGTCATTGTTTCCTCTTGCAGTAGGGATAATAGGCTTGCCATCCTTCCATTGGGTGTTGTAGGGGTAATTCTGCAGTCTATTCTATTTATTGAAATTGTTGTTGAATTGAGGTCTTTCATTGGTAGGAGCACTGATGTTCCTATTTGCAGGTGCCTTCAAATCCTTCAATGCATTAAGCACCTTATCCAATTTATCTTCTTCTTGCCTCCTAGATCCAACATTCTTATCATTTTCTTTCTTATATTTCTTGTCCCCAAACAACTTTGGGTCATCTCTCTTTCCACCCAATTTTCCTGATATTTTCATGTTGTTCTTAATATTGACAGCAATCCTAAAAGCATCCCTAAGAGTTCTTGGTTTTTTGTCCCTCAATAAATATCCCATCTTCCCATCAAATTCATTGAATTATGTAGTTAGACAAACATTGTCATCTAACCGCATAACTTGGAACAACTTATGCATACCCTTCTGAAATCTCATGTTGAATTCAACTGCAGACTCATTCTGATTTTTCCTTATGGTGTTGAATTCATTCAACATGAAACTAGCATTAGGCCTATCACCATACTACTCTTTGAAACATTTCTCAAAAGAGTCCCAAGTATCAATACATCTATCAGGAAGCCTCTTAAACCAATCTCTAGCATCCTCCATTAGAGATTGAACAAATAGTTTCATGACTACATCCTCATGCTCTACCTCATAATCATTAAGCATATCAACAAATAACCTAAGATGCTCTTCACAACTAATAGCATTATTACTAGAAAACTTAGGTACCTTATCTCTAATATCATTTGGAAAAGCATTTGGATAGCCAGGAATTCCATCAAAACTTATTTGCCTATACCCTTCTAGTTTCATAGGTCTTATTTGAAAGCTCGAACTAGTGTTAACCCTAGGATCAACATTAGCATCTATATTTATTTGTGCATTTGACGGCTGCCTAGGATCTGCACCTATCCTAGTAGATGAAGAAGGAAATGAACTAGTAGCATTACTAAGTGGAATATCAGTAGTCATAGATGGCATACCTAGTTCAGTAGTGGATGGGCCAAGAGCATTAGCTGAAGAAGCCTTCAAAAATTGGATCTTCCTTTTCTTTTCTACAATGGAAGCCTCAACCTCAGCTCTCTCTAGTTCTCTTGCAAGGTCCTCATCTTCTTTTCTCCTTCTCTCCATTTCGGTGTCCTTATTTGAATCAGGTGGTGGGATCCCTAGTATTTTTAATAATTTTCTTGCTTGGTCACCCACCATCTTCTGCTTTCCTTTCTCATTAATGATAATAGCAATTCTATTGATCCTATGCCCACCTTTATCTTTAGGCAAAGGGTCATAACTTTGCACTTGTCTAACCATAGGGCCCTCCCTATCAAATTCATGATCCTGAAGCAAGCGCTCTTGCTCACTCCTCAAGGCATCAAGATCACCAAAAACATCATGCTGCAGAGTTCTAGGAGCAGAAGCAAGCATTTTGTTTCTCTCCTTCATTTCATTTATTTTTCTAAGAAGAGACTGCCTCTCTATTAAAGCATTCACCTTTTTAGCCTCTCTCTCCTCCTATAATCTTTTATGTATGGCATCCTGCTCTGCCAACTACAACCTTAGTGCATTCAAGTCATCAGGATCCACCATAATGTCATCAGAACCAGATGACACATCCATATCAGGAAGATTTTGATATGGGAAGTGAACTTGCCTATATCTCATGGGTTCTCTTCTAAAATGATCTTCATCAAGATCCAGGTCAACCTCTAAACCCATATCTCTTTTTTGTTCATTCTGACCTGCAGGCAATGGACCTTTGTCATGAAATGCAGCCTCGGGGGTATCATAGAATCTCTCTTCAGAGTAACCACCATCTAATCTAGAAACTTTGTCTTGTGAACCATCCTCACTTAAGGATACATGTGGTACTCTAGCTCTAGCATTTCATTGTTGTTTCATGGGAGCACTAGTAGACTCACCATTCCTTTTAATCCATCTCTTCTTTTCTTGTCTAGGTAGCTGCTCCAAAGTGACCTCTGGATTCTTTCTAACAAAAGACCTATTATTTCTCCTCTTATCCATGATTTATCAATATGCAGCACTAGTTCTAACCTTTGATTCGCCACCCACCTAGATGGGAAATCTTTGAAACACAACAGGAAAACAAGAACACGCTTATAACCTTCCTCTCTAGATTCTCACCAGTAGAATCATTGTCTTGTTGATGGCTTGGATGGGCAGGTCTATCTGATCAATAAGATTTTGAATACTTCAACATGACTGCAACTAGAGACCTAACATATGCATATCTTCATAATCGTTGTCCCCAGCGGAGTCACCATTTTGTTGGTTGTTCCCTTTGATCTTCAAAACTTGTAGATTTATACTTTGATGGATAACCATAATGAAACTTTGACTCTATCACCACTCTAAAATCTACAAGGAAGAGGGCCAATTAACAAGATCAAGGAGATCCTCCTACACTTTGAGCCTCAATGCTCAGGTGGGTGTACCCTTGACTCACTTCTTCAAAGGAGTCTCTAAAAAATATACAACTATACCCTTTACTATCTAATTGAAATGTTTATCATTTAATTGTGTGTGTGATTGCTGATGATGGACTGCTTCTAGAGAATGGATTAGTGCCTTATCCCAGGGTAGAGAGTCACTTAACAACCTATATCACCCTAAAACCTTAACTCAAACATATTTAGACTTAGAGTAAGTGCTTTTCCTATTACTCCCCTCACTCACATATCAGGACATCAAATCCTTATCTTGCCATGAACTCACTGGACTCACCTTAAAGACTTTAATCCTAACTTTGTTAGGAACTCAAAGATAACCCCAAAATACTCTTTGTTTACCATATGCTAACCCACTTTGTGCAATCAACATATATGACCTCAAGAGAAAAACAAAAAGACATACACCAATATGAGATTGGAATCTAGAAATGTTCTCACTAAGACTTGCAAAATCAATACATTACCAAATGACAAAATGCACAAGGGAAACAAACCCTAGATCCAGGCTCTTCTTGTTCAAATTTTCACTATCAACAATCCGGGACCAAAACCAAAAGAATTGGAACCCCTGCAAACTCAAAAAGTCTGCAACTTATACCCCCTAGTCATCTTGGAAATTTGCAACAAGCTACGGATGACTAGGGTTAGGGTTTCAACCACCCAACCTGCTAGAAATAATCATGAATTTAATTCAAGGGTGGGAAACACATTCAATCCAGGAAAGAGGAAATCCTGAACTGATCCTTAACTATGAAAGTCTTCTCTGCAAGTACAAAGGATCAAAAAACTAGGCTCAAAAGGACACCCTAAAACATGCCTTGAGCGCAACCGCAATGTACATGCTATGCAAATGAGCACTAGACATCCTAGACCACATTGCAAATGGAAAACCAATCGCTTCTCACCAAACAGGGTCATTTCTGCATTGAATTCCATAAAAATGGTACCCTCTATCACTGGAAACCCTTCTGCAAATTTGAATTCAAATCCCAATGGTCACTCAACAAAATTTAGAACATGGTCATCGATCCCTTTCTCTTCCCGACACATTGAGCGATTATACTTAATTCACAATAGTCGCAGGCCCCTTTGGAAAGTCAACAACTCGATCAGTAGTTAGCAACCAATCAAAAAAGAATACCTCAACAACACCGGCACTGTGGACCTACCTAACTCTGCAACTACGATGACCAAATAGCGGTCGCATGATCGCATAGCTGAAAATTGGCCCCTGCGATCATGCGACAAGGCCACAAGACTGCCACCCTGTCACCCGCCAGCCAATCAGGAAAAGCCTTGTCATCGAAAACATCGGCCCCACCTATCTAGCGAACTGGCAACTGAAGAACTTTTGCTAGTTCATGAGATACTTTACACCATCACCAAAAGACTTAGCGATCACGTGACCACTGTTCACTAAATCACCAAATGAACTAGTGAATCACCTTTTTATTGTGCGAACGTGCGAACACATTGAATTTTGTCAGCACCACTAGATCTTTACCCACTTTGCCAAACCTCAGACCCCACCTAGGCCCATGACTGCCACATGTCAACATGCCAATTGCTGCAACCACTGAGTCACTTGACATAGGACCCACCATCGAGAAAAGCCTTACCTTTTGGGAAGATCAGACGGTGGTCACATGATTGCAAAGGGGAGGAATATTCCTCACGATCATGTGGCAACCGTAGATCCCATTTGCATTGTTACTCCACTCAAGAAATACTGGGCCCACCACGTGTATCCACCTTCTTACCACATCAATGACTCTCGTCAAAGCGTGGAGATTAAAAGGCTTGCATCTTTCCTCATGGTATAGCGACAACCACCAATCTTTGTCACCCTTTAAACATCTATCAGACCCCAGCCGACGGGCCCACTGGGACATGTGTCAACCGATCGTATGGTCACATGTCAAAAATTTCTAACATGCGATCATGCGATTACCAATCATTTTGAGACCCTTTGAAATATCGGGCCCACCACCCATCGCACTTGCGCACATAGGAAATGCAAGTCAAATAGAAAACTATGAGGTCGAAAACACACACAAGATTTTTGACACAGCGAAAGACCGAAAACACACAGGGTTTCTAATGCCAAAAGATAAGCGCACAAAATCTGGAAGATGCAAGGTCAAAAATAATGAAGGTTTTCACACAGACCGAAAACATCATGGATTTTCAAAAACACTGTGGGTTTTCGACACTTAGATTTTTTAAATTGTTTTTTGCAGACCTTAAAACTTGAACAACTTTCTAGATTTTTCAATTGAGCACATGTGATTTGGGCTGGAGCAAGGTGACATAATGAAGAATAGAAGGCAAGACACTTTACAAGAACACTTGTAGGGAAGAGGCCATTTTCATAGGATTTTTTTATGATAGAAAAATGGCCTAACAACTTCTACTCCTTCATAATAAATTTCACACATTGATGGTATGTGGAAGGAATAGCTCACATTTCATGTATCCGGGGTCTCCCTAGAAGAATGTTGTAAGCCAAAGGTAAATCAAAAACTTGACATGTGATATCTCTAATAACTAGACCTATTCTGATAGGTAAGACAATTGTTCCTTTGGAAGATCTTTCTTGTTCATCATATGCCTTGATAGTTATCTTCTTTTTAAGATCAATGGCATCTTCTAATAATCCCAGTTGTGTGATCAAGTTGTAAGATAAAAATTTGAGACCAACACCTCCATCTATCAACATGTGTTTGACATGATGGTTTTGGATTAAGACTTCAATGTGCAAGGGTTGGTTATGCGGATGACTCAAGGAGTTATCATCTTCCTCTAAAAAGGAGATATACTAGGGAGACGTTAGATGACCAACCATAGTCTGGAATTTGTCTAAATCAAGGTTGTCAGGAACATTGGATCCGAGAAGAGCTTTATCCAGTATAGCTCGATGAGCAGGAGCTATCCGAAGCAACTCAAATATTGATATTTGTGCATTGGTATGTTGGAGTTGTTGGACAATACTAGATGATGTTGGTCTCATGTCTTTAGAATTTGATGATTTAGAGGCAACCCTCTATTTAGAAGTAGATGAAAGATTAAAAGGCATCTTAGGGACATTGGATGAATCTAAGATTTGTCCTTGTAGATGCACATGAGCTTGTGATCGAGTAACTAAATTTGCTAATTGATTATCTCTATCTTTTCACACAATGGTGATGACATTGCAATGTTTAGATAAGAAAGGTTCTACCATGTTTATGATAGCATTATTTCCAGAGTAAGCATAATTGACTTTAGCACCCATGTTAGGTTGAGAAGATGAATCTCCTTGACCATGTTTTGGAAATGGCTCCATGAATGTTGTATGATCATTATTTCTTTTATGATTGTCAATTAGAATTTCTCCATTATCAATCTTGTCTTGTATGAGATGCTTCAAGTGTATGCAGTTATTGGTTTTATGACCCTTATTTCAATGGAAATCATAGAAATTGGTCTCTTTCCACCATTTGGGTTTAGGTTCAGGATCAAATGGTCGGATCTCAGGCAATGTGATGATTTTGTTGGCCAACAGAGTTTTCATGGTGGATTCCAAGGACTCTCCAAGAGGAGTAAACTTGCATTTAGGATTTGTAGCCCAAAGTTTGTAGTCAGATGGCTTCTTTTTTTATTCTATTATCTTTACCTCTGAGACTTTGATGCCTTGAGTACCAATAGTAAGATTGAAAGTGGGTGCCTTGGATGGGTTGCGGACATTGTCAACAATGCCATCTATAATGATGCCTTTATTCTTGTTCCATTTTTTGTTCTTGTCTTTGGAACTAGATCCAGATTCATACTTATCTTTTTGGAGTGATATGTCTCCTTTTTTCGTAAGGACTTTCTCATTTTTTATTGCATTATCTACCATCTTATCAAATGATGTGTGATCTTGCATTTGTAAAGGGTAGTTGATTTCTAGAACAATATTGTTGATGAAAATTTCCAGCTTCTTTGTTTTTGGAATGGGTCTAGCATATAAAGAAAACTTCTTCCTCCATCATTTGAGGAAAGTCGGGAATGGTTCTCCTGGGTATTGTTTTAGATTACAAATTTTGATCATGGTGACCAGATGTTTGATGTTGTAGGAGTATTTTTTATAGAATAGCTTGATTAAATCCTCAAAAGTTTTGATTGTTGGAGGCATTTTTGAGAACCAATGAATGGTTTCTCCTCACAGAGATCGAGGGATAAGATGCATTAGGTAGGTTGGTTCATGCATGAACTCCATGAATTGAGTATAGAATTCTTTGACATGGTCTTGAGGGTCAGAGTTTCCATCATATTTTTCATACTTAGGCATTTCCACTCTCTTTGGGAATGGTGGCATGCACAAGTCTTTATCAAATGGAAAAGGACATAAAGCCTCCATGGATAACTCTTTAGGTTCCTTCTCTTTTTCAAGTTTGTTGAGCTTGACTTGCATGGCATGCATCTGTTTCATCATAGCTGTGATAGGAGTTTCTTCCTCTTGAGTAATGATATCTTTGACATTAAAGTTTGGAGGAATTTTATCTCCTTGTTGAGCTAACTCTAGAAAGTATGCTTCTTTCTTTTCATGCAAGAAATGCCTCATCATTTTCTTGAAGTTATCATCATTTTGATATTGGGAAATTTTGGAAGGTGTCTGTTCTTGATCTGCACCATGTTGAGATCAGTGTCCTTGGGAGCCTTGGTTTTCTCCTCCTTGAGACATAGTGTTGTTGTGAGGAATATTGGGAATTGATTTAGGTGGGGTCGATTGATGACCAGCATGAATCCATGTAGGAGGGGTGACGTAACCACCTTTTAAGAATAGATTGCCAAGAGAATCTTCTCCAAAGAGATTTGTGTCATAGGGTTGATGAAGTGTCTTAGAAATCATAGAAGATGCAGCTTAAGAGAGTTTGGTTTTTTATCCTTATTTTCATTGTGATGAAGCTCTAGTTTCCACCATTAACCTTGGGTGAAGCAAAAGAGAAAGATTAAGATGACTAAAGAATGATTTGATTCAAGAAGATCGAATGACACAACCTTGTCAAGATTAGATTGATTGAAGATTAGATTGGACATAAATGAAGGATATTGTGCCCTAGTACTATGGGTAGACACCCAAAAGATGGAGGATACGAGCTCGCAACACTTAGCCATTTTGACGAAGATTGAATTGAAGATGATTGACAAGGTTTTGACACAAGATGAAAAAGATTCAAATCAATAGATCAGAAGGCTAGATCAGAATCAAGAGACCACTTTTTGGAAAATAATTGGATTCTTTCTGGTTTCTACTCTATTCCTAACACAATGATTTTTTTGACAGAATCTAGAAGTAGGCTGTAAAAATTGGATTTCTGCCAATTTTGGCAAGTTTCTGGCAATTTTTCAAAATTCTCATACAAGTTTCTCCAAGCTCATATGAGTCTGGGTAAGCTCTGGCATGACAATTGACAAAATTCATATGACAGTTGACACCAGGTTTTGATTTTCTTTGACTTTTCCTAACAAAACTCATACGATAATATGCAAGCTCCCTTACGACAATCTGGGGGTTCCGATACAACTTTTGGCAAAACTTGTATGACTTTCTGAGACTGTGGGATGACTTTTGGACTCGAGAAAGGAATTTTGCTTCAGATTTTGCAATTTTTCAATTTTCAGTTTTAGATTGTTCGCAAGATTTTCTCTGTCCAGGTTTGCAGATTTGTGTAACAGTTTGGGATTTTTCATTTCCAAAGGACCAAGTAGATAGAAAACTCGCATAATAGCAAGCAAAGAGAAGCAATCTGTCATACCTCTCCTATGGTGATACTTAGACTTTGCTAATTTGGACATTTTATTATGATGGTCAGGACTATACATTTACATTTATGTTTTTTGAATGATGATATGATGGATATGCTCATTTATGGTTATCATTTATATGTTTATGAGATTTTTTATATGTTGTATGGATCTAACCCAATGATTTGAATCTAACCATTATAATGATGTTTTATGTTTCATGGATATCTGTCTGATGTGTTTTCATGACTCAGGATGAAGTCGTAGTTACTCACTTAATTGAGGTCCACACGATGTATCGATCTTGGTCATCTGCTTGCATATATCTGATTTGTATATCCATATGTATATATATGTATCTCTTCTTGGTGATGCAAGATTGCAGGTACCGGGTGTCATCTCCACTTAGCTTCACAGGTCTGAGTGATCCCTCAAAATCCTCGATCGTTGTTGTTGTTATGGAGGTATCACCAGGTTCCACAGGAAGAAAATTCACCTTTGATCCTTTTATCCTTAGGTGGGAAGTGTCGAGTCAATCCCTTGTGTGGATGTATTATGTGATCTCGTAGTTGTTGGATTGGTGGATCTGATAGCTAGTTCTTGTCTTCTTGGTATGTTCAATGTTGTTAGTAGATTTTGATAGATATGACTTAGTAATTTATCGTTATAAGAAGTTACGTATATACATACTAGTGTGTTGTTGGGAATGAGTTAGTATGTGATTTAAATCATGTGATTTAATATCATTAATAATAAATAATATATGTTATAACAATGTTATTTTTAATATTTAACATTAATAATGTGCCTTATTTATGGTATTATTTTATAATATTAATAATGATAGAGAGTCTATAGCAATAAAAATAATGGTAGGTTTCATCTTATATATATCGCTATTAGATTTGGTAAGAATATGGATTTGAAAATAATATGTTTTATAATAATAATATATGTACACATAGGCATATGGGTGCACACATATGCATATGCATACATGTATTTATATACAATTATTGGTAGGTAATTATTATATTATATTAATGAATAATTAAAGTAGCTTATGATGTGATTGAACTTAATAATTATTATTATTTAACTTTCCTAAAGTAAAGGAAATATAAATTTAATTATGTTAATAGATTATAGTTTTATAAATTAATTTATCCCTTTTCGGGAATAAGTTTTCACAACCGTATTATTAACGATTGAGAGGTTGGTATGGTTGCACAGTTGGGTTACCCGTGCAACCACCACCTCCATTTTATTTACAGGAAAGATTTCCTATGGGGAAGGAGGATAGAAAATATTATTATTGAAGGAGAAAATTTGGGATATTGAAAAAGTTTTGGCATTTGGATTTTGGCAAATAGAGGCTGGAGATTCCATCCAGGAAGAGTTTGAGGCTTGCTGGAAGGAGACGGAGAGGAAGGATTCATCTTCATCAACCGGATTCCGCAGGACTCCAACTTGGATCCCATCCTCAGAAATAGATTTAGTTTAATAGTATGAATGTGGTTTTGTTTTTTTAAGATTTGTTGAAAGTCTTTTTATGTGGTATTATTATTGAAAAACATATGTGTAATATTGTAGTATTATTGTACGGTGTAAGGTTAATATATTAATGTGTTTTGTAATAATATATTATTGCAGAAGGTTGATACATTAAAGTATTCTACAATAATGTATTATTACATAATGTTGAAGTATTAGATGTATTATTATAGTATGTGAAACATTATTGCATTATTGGTAATAGTGTGTAAATTATGATATTATTTTGTCGGCCATCTGTACATTATATAAATGTTGTGTTATTGTGTTATGAATGCTATAGTAATTTATTATTCTTTCATTTGTCAACTGTAATATTCTGTCAAAATAATATATGTTTGAAGAAAATTAATTTGGCTTGTCAAAATATTATATGTTTCAAGAAAATTAAGTTAGAGTTCTTTTCTTCTTTTCAAAAAAAATATATATATAATACAAAACAACAAAAAAATAAATTATTAAATATAAAACAAAAATAAAAATAAAATAAAGATTGAAATGATAAGTTAGGGAAGTGGGGCCACCACCTTGCCCACTCACCTACGGCATTTAACCGTAGTAGCAGGCACTGCTACGGCAATACCTGACTGCTACGGTAGTGGGTACTGCAGTAGTAGTACCTAACTGCTACAGCCACGAGCTAATGAAAGTGCGCAGGGCACAAGTTAGTGGGGTGCGGGGCCCGCAGGGTCCCCCCCATAAGTGACTTTTAGTTAAATTAATTTTTATGATAGTTTTTTTTAGTAATATATTCAAATTACTATTAAATTTAGTAATTGTTAGTGTAGTGTAATTTATAAATATTTGAATTATAAATGAAAACTATATTTGTTTATTTAAAGTTTTAGAAATGTAACATGTGGATTTTTAATAATATTTGCTTTATACAGGTATAACATTCAAGTATAAGTTTACGATACTTTAATTCCTTACTTATACTTTAAGTTATACCTGTATAAATGGATTAGGTACCTTTCAAATTGATTGGAATAGGTTTTAGATTTATAGGAGTTAAGCTGCAACTTCTAAAATTTTAGATTTTAATAAAAATCAAACTTAGTCAAATTTTAGACTTAGGTTGAAATTGATGGGACATTATCTTTAGCATATGGACTTTTTATGTAAACCTTAAACATGTTTAGTGGAGGTTACATCCAGTGCATTTAGATGCCCTAATAGGGTTAGGATGTGTTTAGGAAGTAGTTTAGGGTTTAGGGTTGTCTAAAGGATCAGGACATTCTAAACATCCTTAAACGTTCCTAATTTCCCTAAACATTCATAAACTATCTTATTATTTTCTACTCTTTGATGAAATCTTACAAATGTGTTTATGATATGTTTCTACTATGTTTATGATGTGATTGTGAAATGTGGGTTAAGGGTAGAAAACCTAATGACACCTAGTGAGTGGCTCTCAGTGCGGGGCCGGGGCCCTAAAGTGGCTAGAACCAGGATAACCGACTGAAGAGTTATTTAACAAGTGAAAACTTAATTAAACTTATGGGAATGGGTTAAAACATTAAAAAGATTAAATGTGCCTCGCCCATGCCATTAGTGCTAGTAAAGGCTATGGATGAGAGTGGGAGAAGGTACCTATGCGTAGGTACGATCGAATGGTGCTTGTCTGTACGAAAGGCATTCGATCCCGCATGTGCCTACTTAGGGGCCGGGGCCCGAAGTGGCTAGTACCAAGACAACCCAAGGAGTGAGGGCTATGCGATGACACTCACTTAGGTTGTTGCTTAGAGTTTCTACCCAAGCCTTAGAACCTTTTGGGGAAAGATTTATACTTTGATCATCTTTTATTTGCTAATTGGGAAAGGTTACCCAACCCTAGGTTTGGCCTAGCTATGCCTTCTTTGTGGACCTTGGTGTTTATCTCCTAGCATAGGGGAGTGGGCCTTTGGGTATCCACATGGTTGGGTGGTAAATATTTTATCGAGGTATCTTTTGCGGATGCAGTGTTTGAAGATTCATGCTTGCTTATGTACCAATTTTTGAAGAATAAAGGCTTTGTAATTATCTTTCATGATGTAAAGTTATTGTTACCTCCTGAGCAGAGATGAATGTAATGTAATCATTGATATAATTTAAAATGGTGTATCTGGAATGGGTAGATTTAGGAAAAGGGAAAGGGAGATGTGAACTTTATGTTTAAGATGTATGTTGGAAAAGAAAAGGATTTTGTAACATTCCAAATTTTGTAACATGCTTTCATTATTGTTGTTTAAGTGAAGCTATTGAAAAATCAAATGTAGTATATTTGTAATGTATCAAATGAGTTGGATAAATTTTAAAAGTTATATTGTTCATAAGGATACTTAGGAATATAGATGATTTTTAAATGGAAAGTTGAAATGAAAATATTTTGTATTTCTTAAAGATATGATGCAGTTTGCTTTGAGAAATAAATCTTGTTGTTAGTTTACTAATTGGACTTAAATGAATCATGCATTTAAATGAAAAGGGAACCTTGGGAGGAATCTAAGTTTAAGTTTGGTTCACATAATTCTTTTAAAAATTCAAAAAAATTTCATAAATCATTACTTAGGTTTTTCTTTTACAAAGAGAATATGTGTTCTCTTCCCCAGTTCCCTTGCGGGGCATGACACAATCAATCATCTAGAAACAATGAACAAGGGCAAAAGAAACCTTGCACATGAACAAGCAATAGTGACTTATTGTGCTAATCCCTAGGAATGCTACTTGTGTATGTTCCCAAAAGTTTTCCAATAACGCACATAGTCCTAGAAAATAAAAAATTGGCCTCGCTAAGGTGTTTAGTAATGGTCTGACTCTGTAACTTTTGTGATCTCAAGAGGGCAAACTCAAATCTAGGTGCATTTTGGTTTTGACATAGTCTAGGAATTTAATCAATCAGGAGCTGCTAGGGAGATCTGATAGCCCAACAAGAGACCACACTTATGGAGATTTCTTCCACAGAGACATTTATATAGCGGCTATTGCTACCACGGTGAAAATAGAAATTATAACTTGAGGTTCCATCCACGTGGTTGACCCAATAAAGGAAATTTCCACTACAGTTAACCCTCTCTAAAGGTGACTCACAAAAGATACCACATGGGGACTTGGTCTAGATCCAAGGATTTGAGTTTCTGATACTACCCAAAAAGGGAGTAGAGCATAATCCTCTAGCCTTATCACTTTTATGCAAACATAGCAAACAGATCAATCTGGCATGCTAAGACTGAAATCACCTCACCAAGGCTTGTGATGTCAACAATGATGTCTACCGAGCTCTCTAAGAGGGACCAAGAGAGAACGTACTGATCAAAGTTGAGGACCAAACCAAGTAGAATGTGAGCTAATCATAGTAGCATCCCTACCTATAAGGGGATCTATCATCAAGAAGAGTTTCGCATGTAAAACCAGCGAATGAAGCCCACTCTCTCAAGATCATCCGCAAATAGTGTTCATAGGGCCTATTTACTGTGTAACAAATATGCAAAAAGCAAATCTATATTCATTTTATAGCCCAAAACTAAAGTCTGTGATATGAAAGAAGGAAAATTCACACAAGCTTGACATGTGAGAGTTAATTTTATGTCCCAAAATGAAGTGTTATCACATGCAACATAATACCTGAGTTCCTCACAATGCACTTAGTAGATTTTACCTATTTTGCAATTACTGTTGCACTTTTCCAATCAGAATCAGCAAGTACCAATAAAAAATAGAATATCTCAATTGTTAGGGTTAGCTGTTAGTCCAAATCCAAAAAAAATCTGGAAAACTACCTAAAAATCTAAAATGACAATTAAATTTTGATGCCAAAACTCATACAATTACCTCCAGTACGACAATCCAGACCTGATATGATAGTGGGTCTCTGTGCACATGACAAACTAACTTCCAAACGACAATGTGTAAGAATGGGGATGAGTCTCAAAAACACTAACTATCGTACGACAGTCAGAGGGTCCTGGTATGACTTTCAGACAAAACTCATACGAAAAATGTACAGACACAAAATAAAGATCATAGTTTTGGCCAGAAAATGATAGAAATTGTTAGAAATGAAATGGAAACCCATTTCTAGGCCCCACGGTGGGTGCCAGAAATATTTGTGTGAAAATTGTACCTAGTTGTGGACACAACACTTTAGTAAAACATTAGAGGTTAGCGAAAATCAAAATCTCTAGATAAATTAAACTAAGCTAACCAGGTGATTTACTACCTTCTAGTAGGTGCGAGTATGGTATTCTCATATTAGACTGAGATTAGTTACGATGCAATGCCTAAATGAAGGATTTAATGCTAAAAGATGAATGTAGAATGAATGTAGATTAATCTATTTTTTTGGATTTTGAATGCAATAAGATGAAAAACTATATGAATTTAATCTAGAATTGAATTGGAATGATATGCAGATTATTCTAACAATGATATGAATTGATATGAAAAACTATGAATGATCTCACAAAGTTGCCTATTCGCAAAAGCTTGATTCTTCGTATGCAATTTTGCCAGAGTAATTGTGCAAATTTGAGAGATATAATTGTGAAGAGCTGAGCCTTGATTTTATAGAAATCTAGGGCTTGAGGATGCATTGAGAAACACCATAAATCACTCTTGATAAACTCAGGTTGATTTTTGAGTTAACAAGAAATTAGAATTAATTAACTCACAAAAATCATGCAAAAATAGCTTTTTGACTCAAATCATAAGTTTAGATCAACTTTCAACTTAAAATAGATGTTGAGTTTCAAAAAGATAACAACTTGAATTGATTTTCTGATTTAAAGTTTAACTTCTCCTTCAAATGTGCATAGATAATTATGAATTAATTAAATAAATAAAGTGATTTATCTTCAACTTAACTAATTTTTGAATTAAAACAATTGATTTATGGGTTAATCAATTATTTAATCAAACTTTTATTCAAATACTATATCATTAAATATTGATAATTAACATTAATTAATTAAATAATAATTTACTCAATTAGTCATGAGATTTTTGATTTATTGTCAAAATTAAATAATATAATTTAGGAATAAATGTAATTAAATCTAATTAAATAATTAAGTGGCATAATTAAACTTAATTAATTAAATATTTAGAATATTCAATTAATCAAATTTTAGGATAAATAGGATTTATCGCCAAATAATACTTAATTAAAAATAATTAGGATAAATAGGAATATTCAAGGAATATTCTCTGATGTAGAATTAAGATAATCAGTTAGGTTTTTGATAACTGATGTGTAGATGTGCCTTAGGTTAGGACTTCGATGTTGATTTCAATCGATTTGATGGTGTAGAAGGTTAATGAACCTCTAGCCCATTTTTGGGGTATTACACAATCAAGAGGAAGAGGAATCTTGGAATGAAGGAATCAAACTCTAACCCTACAGCAAGGGCAAGAATTTATATAGAACATAATTTGCAAAATGAAGAAAAGGTGATGACTTAGGACAACAACCTCTCACATAAAAGGATATTCATAGCCAAAACATCAGTCAGTATAATGAAATAGTGTTGCAGAATAAACAAATGCCACTAAGCTAAGGAAAGCATATCCCTAGACAGAGAGAAAGAAGGAAAACCTTGCCCCCCAAGGATGAAATCAAGGGATACCTTTGCAAAACAAATGTCTTTAGAAAAAATATCGTGAATATTAGAAGAGAGATATGGATGATTATTAGCAAAGGAAAGACATCATAATACAAAACCATAGGGAAAGAATATAGAGAGAATAACCAATTAAGCTCAAAAAAAATACATGCTAAGAGCATAATAGATCCTAGAGAAATGGAATAAATACCTCTTGCCCCCCAGTCAAGAGACAAGAGGAGAAAAGATCTACATTATAGAAGAATGAGGGGTATTCCCCATATCAAAATTATGAAGGAATTGTAAAACCACACGAGAGTGAGATATAATTCCTAAAGAAGCTCTTTCTCTAACATACATCTTGAAATGCACACAATCAGCAAGTAAATGTGTATTACTGTAGTGAAAGGAAATTTGTACTTGGAGTGAGCATCTTTCAACATAGGTTTAAATATTTCTTTCTCAGAATTCATTAATTGAGTATACACCGTCTTAGCCACATCTAGAGGGGTATTAGGGTAATCTGAGGAAGATGTTGGAAGAAGAACATGAAGAGGAGGGTGACAATCATGATCAACCACCTTAAATGGAGATAGCGGAAAACCAATACTGTGCATATCTTGTTTAGGGGATAAATGAACTGAATATTTAATACCATGCTCATTAACACCAAGTCTTAAACCCTTGTAACTGCGTTTAGCCATCATATTGTATCATGTAGTGTACATATCTTGTAAAGCTTCTACAGGAGGTGATTGTTTACAGTGATCATGAGAAAAGGTTGTATAAGGTGGAATAATAGGTCTAGAAGAAGTTTATTTTGTCTTCCCTTTAATATCATCATGGATCAGATAAGAAGGGGAAGGTAAATCCAAGAATTCTTGCACATCTACATCATGAACCATAGTTTGAGCCTCATCATAAGTGTGAGAAGAACTAGGAATAGCAGATGGAGAATTGGGAACATTAGGAATGTTAGGAATTGGATTAGGAAGAATAGGATTAGGATTAGGAAGATTAGGAACTAGATTAAGAATAATAGGATTAGGATTAGGAAGATTACAAAATGGTGTATCATCTACAAAATTCTTCACATAATAAAAAAAGAGTAATAAATCTGCCACATAAATTTTAATGAAAGGTTTGAAAGTAAGAAGACTAGTATTAGTTAATCTCATAATAGCATAAGCAAGTGAAACATGAAGAGTGAAAAACATAATGAAATGGATGATACTCTCATAAACATCATAAGTACTATAAAGAGATGCTAAGAGGAGAATAATGAAGAAAATAGCCACACACCAAAGTATCTTAAAGATCTTCATAGTGAATTGAAATGCAAGAAATGTTTTTATATTTTGAATGCAAGAGTGTAAAAGAAAACTAATCTAAGCTAATCTTAAGGAAGGAAGCAAAGCATCCAACATCAAAAAGAAAGAGTTGTCTATCGTGGGTTCACCAAAATGTAAGATATAAATAAAAAAATAGGGAGATATATTTTTATATCTATGTATTGAATGTGAAATGGGGTGTGTAGTGGAAAATATTGTGGACATATATTACCTCCTAATCCAAGACAAAGAAATCCCAATTGATTAACCGAAAGGAGATGACCAATACAAAGAGGAATCAACTAGTTATGGATAAAGAGGGAAAGGGGATCTAATTATAAAGAGAAACAATAGATCAAAAAGAGTAGGATAAAAATGAAGCACTCACCTTGAAATGTAGTAGATCTGGAAATTGCTATTTTCTGGTGTCTGTACTGAGTTTCTGGAAATTCTGCAACCAGATCTTGAACCAAAACATAGAGACAGAGAAAACCTAGAAATATTTTGCTTTTCTGAACCAGGTCGACCTTGACCTGCATTTTTCCAATGGAAATTCTGTTTGTGAATCCTGAAAGTTTTTTGAAAAGGGGTATCTGAATCTGCTTTGTAATTTGTTGTTTTGTACTTGCACCTGCAAGAAAAATGGTTTTTTGTTTGGATGAGGGGTTTGCCTTGGTCAAACCCTAATTTTGGAATTAACCTTGAAATAGAATTGAAATGAAGAATGCTAGTAAGTAGTAGAAGTAGATCTAACAATGAAGCTATGATATTCAATAGATATGCAATTGTATTTGAAATGTAAACAAGTATGTTAATATGAAATCTTTGACTCAACATCAAAAACCATAAATGTAAATCAAAACCTCCATGATTGTAAGCTTTGAATCCACCTTGAAAGAAGAATGAATGGATCTTGAAGATGCACAAAGGATCTTGAAGGAAGATCATGCCACCATGATGGATAGATCTAGGGTTTGAATGATGAATCTTGAATGCTTGAACCAAATCCCTTCAAAGGCTTGAATGCTTGAATCCTTGATCTTCAATGGAGAACTTGAATGCTTTAATATAGATGATTTCTTCTTGATTTGATGATTTCTTGATAATTCCTTTCGATTTGCTATTGCTTGGATTGAAATGAGAGGAGAAGGCTTCCTTATAGACTAGTCTAGAGCACAAACTTCTATAGAGGCTGACATATGAGAAATAAATTCCCATTAAGCCTATACCCCTAGGAGTGGACATAAATTAAATATATTTTAAGTCACCACTTCGAAACCTAAAACAGCCGACTTGAAAGTAGAAAAATAAACTTTTGAGTTTCCCTCCGCATCTGGAAAAAATTTTGATGAAAAGGGGGACTAAGGTCAAGGTTGAGGTCAACCCTGACCTAGGTCAAGGTTCAGTTCAACCCTAACCTAGGCCAAGTTCAAGGTTGACCTTGACCCAGGGGTTTAAGACCCCTAGAAAATATGCTAGTTGAGGAAAACAGTGCTCGGGGAGGCCCAATTAGAGCCCTAAACAGGCACATAAAATGGAAAAGGGGCAAAAAATAGAGGATAGCATGATGATGGCCCAAAACACCCCCTAAGGAGGGCTAAAAACTCTTAACATGAAAGCACTTCCATTTTAAGATGATACACATTTGTATAAGACTATAGAATACCATGTTGTGATCAAAGGAGTTTGGATCCCCTTCAAAGGACCCTCCCCTTAAAAACTAACTGGTCTAAATCACTCTATGGATTGAAGGATGGTAGTAATGCTCTAGAAATACCTCTGAACACTAGTAAGGTGGGTAGTTATCTGGTCTAGAATGATGAAATGCTAAAATGCTCTACCGAATGAAAATGCACAGTTATACTCTTAAGAAAAGGAAAATGAATTTACCAATAATTGAAAATATAGTCGTGTGTGTGTGTGTGTGTGTGTGTGTGTGTGT
>BSBK01003548.1:87500-315000 GCA_027943335.1 Chamaecyparis obtusa
TTAATAAAACACAAATACTTATCTCAAAAGGGAGCAGATTCATAAATCACTATTTTCTGGTGTCTGTACTCAGTTTCAGCAAATTCTGCAACCAAATCTGGCCTGGAAACACAAAAATAGAGAAAACCCAAAAACCTTTTGTCTTTTTGAGAAAGGTCGACCTTGACCCAAAATAGGGATAAGATCTTACCCTGGGGCACAATCTTACCCCTAAAAGTCAACCTTGACCTACAGTGGTTCGACGAAAAATCTATTCACGGATCCTAGAAGTTTGTCGAAAAGGATACTCAAATCTGAATTGCAATTCATTGTCTCATACTTGTACATGCAAGAAAAAAGGGTTTTGTTGTTTGGATGAGGGGTTTGCCTTGGTCAACCTTGGTTTTGAATCAACCTTTAAAATAGAATTGAAATAGAGAATGGTATCAAGTAGTAGAAGTAGATCTAACATCAAAGCTATGATATTCAATAGATATGCAATTGTATTTGAAATGTAATTAAACAAGTATATTGAGATGAAATCTTGGACTCAACACTAACAAATGTAAATCAAAACCTCCATGATTATATGCTTGGAATCCACCTTGAAAGGAGAATGAATAGATCTTTAAGATGAACAAAGGTCTTGAAGGAAGATTAAATCACCATGATGGATAGATATAGGGTTTGAATGATGAATCATGAATGCTTGAACCAAATCCCTCCAAAGGCTTAAATGCTTGAATCCTTGATCTTCAATGGAGAACTTGAATGCTTGAATGTAGATGATGGCTTGAATCCTTCCTTGAGAATGCTTGCTTGCTAATGAAATACTTGGTTGCACTTGAGAGATGATAGATAAAATAGCCAAAGATGCTTGATAATGGATGATGGATGATTTATTTGAGATTGAGAGAGGAATGTATTTCACACTTGATTGATGGATGGAAATGAGAGAGGAAGGCTTCCTTTTATACTAGTCTAGGGCACAAACTTCTAGAGAGGCTAATATACAAGAATTAAATTCCCATTTAAACCTTAACCCCTATAAATGGACCTAGATTAAATATAATTTAAGAGTTTACTGTGCCAAAATTTGAAACAACCAACCCGAAAGTGCGAAAATAAACTTTCCAAAGCTTGACATCCAAAAACTTTTGGATTTTGAAATCTGGATCTAGGGTCAGGGTCAAGGTCGACTCTAACCTAGGTTAAGGTCAAGGTCAACCTTGATCCAGAAGGTCAACCTTGACTGTGAGGTCAAGAATCTTAGGGTTTCAAGTTAGGGTTCCAGAAATAGGCTGGAAAGAGGTGGAGAAAAGGGCAAAAAAGGGGGAAAACCATGATCCAAGCCAAAGATCCCATGAAGGTGTATGACATGACCCCAAACCACCTACTGAAAGGGATAAACCAGTCCTAAATGGAAGTGCTTCCATTTTCTAATGATACATTTAGCCCCCACTTTAGCAAGAGTATGGATTCAATACAAACTCTTGGTAAAGGAGAGGAAAGATCCAAGTGGATTTGCAACGAGATATAATATCACTCAGTTGAGGACATGAGCCCCCAAGCCAAGGATTATAACTCCACATACATGCATGAGGGTGCAAAAACAAAGACAAATCTAAAAGAACACAAAAAGAGGGGTTAGTACAAAAAAAACCCCAACTCAACTAGCAATGGAAACCTTGCTAAGAAATGCTTCCTATACTAATATCATATTTGGAAATCTTTCATAAAAGCATAAATGATTACATAAGAAAGACAAGAGAAACACTATAAATAACATAGCTTCATGGTCCAATCCTACTAGCATAAAAGCAAAAAGAGAGAAAAGAGAAAGTGATTACCTCGCCTAGTAAGATGCCCGCCTTACCATGAATCACCAAGGAGGGAGAGCCCAAGAGGTAGAAAAACTTGATAGCTCACCCAAAAAATGTGCTTTGCAATTATAATGTGTCTTCTGATGGCTTTTGGAATACCCATAGATCCACCTTCTTGCATCACTATGAATATAAAATGTGTGTCTCTTCAGGATTTAGCAACTTATGTGCATTACCTTCTGAGGATTTAGCATATTTGAAAATTTGAAAAATGTTTGTCTCTTTAGGATTTAGAAACTTATGTGTGTTACCTTTTGAGGATTTAGCACATTGAAAATTGAAAAATGTGTGTCTCTTCAGGATTTAGCAACTTATGTGTGTTACCTTCCAAGGATTTAGCATATTGAAAATTGAAAAATATGTGTCTCTTCAGGATTTAGAAACTTATGTGTGTTACCTTCTGAGGATTTAGCATATTGAAAATATAAAATATAGCATAAGGGAGACCCTATATATGCCCCCCTCCTTATTTTGGTTGAGGAAGATACTTGCTTCACCAAGTAAGGAGATATCTTGTTTAACAACAATGTGCACTATATTCTTAGCGAAGGGTATTGACCCTTACATCCAAGAGAATAGATAATTGTGAAAAGGATATGTCACTTATGGAAAAGGATCCTCAAAGAAAAATATCTTATCAAAAAGACCCCCATCATGGAGGAGTGCTTTAGATGAAATATCATCTTTAAAGAGAAACAAAGATTCAATGATCTAGTCCCCTATAATCAAGAGGAAGAGGAGTCTTTGAACAAAAGAATCAAACTCTAACCCTTTAGCAAGGGAAAGAATTTATAAAGAACATAATTTATTGAATAAATAAGAGGTGATGACCTAGGACAACAACCTCTCACATAAAAGGATATCCATAGCCAAAACCTCAGCCAATATAATGAAATAATGTTGCAAGATAAACAAATGCCACTAAGCTAAGGAAAGTAGATCCCTAGACAAAAAGAAAGAAGGAAGAACCTTGCCCCCCAGGGATGAAAGAAAGGGATACCTTTGCAAAACAAATATCTTTAGAAAAGATATCTTGAATATAAAATAGAATCTATGGATGATTATAAACATAATACAAAACCATAGGGAGAAAAGAAAGAAAGAATACCAATTAAGCTTAGGACAAAATATATATTAAGAGCCTAATGGATCTTAGATACTGGATTAAATGCCTCTTGCCCCCCAGTCATGAGACAAGAGGATAAAAGATATATATTATGGAAAAATCAAGGGGATGTTCCTTATCAAAGTTATGAAGGAATTGTAAGACTACACGAGAGTGATATATAATTCCTAAAGTAGCTCTTTCTCTAACATATAACTTGAAATGCATGCAATCAGCAAGTAAATGTGTATTACTATAATGAAAAGGACATTTGTACTTGAATAGAGAATCTTTTAGCATAGGTGTAAAGATTTATTTCTTGGAATTCATTAATTGAACATACACCTTCTTAGCTACATCTTGAGGAGTATCAGGGTAATCTAAGGTAAGTGTAGGGAGAAGGACATGAAGAGGAGGATGATGATCAAAATCAACCACCTTAAATTGAGATTGCGAACAACCAACACCATGCATATCTTGTTTAGGGGATATATGAACTAGATACTTAATACCATGCTCATTAACACCAAGCCCTAAACCTTTATAACCTTGTTTAGTCATCATATTATATCATGTAGTGTACATATCATGTAAATCTTCTACAAGAGGTGATTGATTATCATGTTCATGAGTAAAGGTTGTATAAGGTGGAATAATAGGTTTAGAAGAAGTTTCTTTTCTCTTCTCTTTAATATCATCTTGGATCGGATGAGAAGGGGAAGGGAAATCCAAGAATCCTTGCACATCTGCATCATGAACCATAGTTTGAACTTCATCATAAGTATGGGATGAACTAGGGATAACAGATGGAGAATTATGCATGTTAGGAATATTAGGAATCAGATTAGGATTGGGAAAATTAGGAACTATATTAGGTATGATAGGATTAGGATTAGGAAGATTAGTAGATAGTGTATCATCTACCAAATTATTCACATAATCCAAAAGAGTAATAAGTCTGCCACATAAATCTTTAATAAAACTTTTGAAAGTAGGAAGACTAGTATCGGTCAATCTCACAAAAGCATGGGCTAGTAAAACATGAAGAGTGACAAACATAACGAAATGGATGATACTCTCATAAATTTCATAAGTATGATAATAAAGAGATGCTAAGAGGAGTATAATAAGAAAAATAACCACACACCAAAACATCTTAAACATCTTCATAGAAAATGAAATACAAGAAATATTTTTGTATTTTGTAGAATATATAGAATTTTTTTGGTTTTTTTTAATTTTAAAATGCAAAAGCATAAAAGAAATATAATCTTAAGGAAAGAAAACAAAGGATCTAACACCAAAAAGAAAGATTTGTCTATTGCGAGTTCACCAAAATGTAAGATATAAAAATATATCTTAAGAAATATATTTTTATATGTATGTTTGAGTGTGGAGGTTATGTGTAGAAAATGTTGTGGATATAAAAAACTTAATAAAACACAAATACTTATCTTGAAAGGGAGCAGATTTGGAAATCACTATTTTCTGGTGTCTATACTTAGTTTTAGGAAATTCTACAATGGAATCTAGCCTGGAAACATAGAAATAGAGAAAACCCAGAAACCTTATGTCTTTCTAAGAAAGGTCGACCTTGACCAAAAATAGGGGTAAGATCTTACCCTGGGGCACAATCTTACCCCTAAAAGTTGACCTTGACCTACACTGTTCTGATAGAAAATCTGTTCGTGGATCCCGAAAGTTCACCAAAAAGGGTACTCAGATCTAAACTACAATTTGATGTCCTGCACCTGTACCTAAAAGAAAAAAGGGTTTTGTTGTTTGGATGAGGGGTTTGCCTTGGTCAAACCCCGGTTTGGAATCATCCTTTAAAATAGAATTGAAATAGAGAATGCTAGCAAGTAGTAAAAGTAGATCTAACAACGAAGCTATGATATTCAATAGATATGAATTTGTATTTGGAATGTAAACAAGTATATTGATATGAAAGCTTGGACTCAACACTAACAAATGTAAATCAAAACCTCCATGATTGTATTCTTGGAATCCACCTTGAAAGGAGAATAAATAGATCTTGAAGATGAACAATGGATCTTGAAGGAAGATCACACCACCATGATGGATAGATCTAGGGTTTGAATGATGAATCTAGAATGCTTGAACCAAATCCCTCAAAAGGCTTGAATGCTTAAATCCTTGATCTTCAATAGAGAACTTGAATGCTTGAATGTAGATGATGGCTTGAATCCTTCCTTGACAAGGCTTGCTTGATGATGAAATACTTGGTTGGACTTGAGAGATGATAGATAAGATAGCCAAATATGCTTAATAATGGATGATGGATGATTTATTTTAGATTGACATAGGAATGTATTTCACACTTGATTGATGGATGGAAATGAGAGAGGAAGGCTTCCTTTTATACTAGTCTAGGGCACAAACTTCTAGAGAGACCGACATAGGAGAATTAAATTCCCATTTTAACCTGAACCCCTAGAAATGGACCTACATTAAATATAATTTAATATTTTACCATCCCAAAATCTGAAACAGCCAACCAAGAAGCGAGAAAATAAATTTTCTAAAGCCTGACATCTGGAAACTTTTGGATATTGAAATCTAGACCCAGGGTCAAGGTCAAGGTAGACTCTTACCTAGGTCAAGGTTAAGGTCTACCTTGACCCTGAAGGTCGACCTTGAGCCTGAGGTCAAGAATCTGAGGGTTTCAGGTCGGGGTGCCAGAAACAGGCTAGAAAGAGGTGGAGAAAAGGGTAGAATAGGGGAAAACCATGATCCAAGCTAGAGATCCTATGAAGGCATTTGACATGACCCTAAACCACCTACTTAGAGGGTTAAACCATTTCTAAATGGAAGTGCTTCCATTTCTGATGATATATATATATATATATATATATATATATATATATATATATATATATATATATATATATATATATATATATATATATATATATATATGTATATATATATATATATATATATATATATGTATATATATATATATATATATATATATACATATATATATATATATACATATATGTATATATATATATGTATATATATATGTATATATATATATGTATATATATATATATGTATATATATATATGTATATATATATATATATATACATATATATATATATATATATATATATATGTATATATGTATATATATATATATATATATGTATATATATATATAGATATGTGTGTGTGTGTATATATATATATGTGTGTGTGTATATATATATATATATATATATATATATATATATATATATATATATATATATATATATATATATATATATATATATATATATATATATATGTATGTATGTATGTATATATATATGTATATATATACTACAGGAGTACGAATATAAGTGTATAAATATTAGATGAAGTGAACCTCGTTGAGTATGTAGGCTTCTCAAAGTATTATGGGTCGTCGATCTTGACCTCACACGCATGGCTGATAACCCTAGGTTTATGAGAGGTCATGAAACTGAAACATGGATTAAATGCAAAATTTCTAGCTTAAGATACTAGCGAAGAGAACTGACCTATTGCCTGGTTACCAAGCTCTCTCACAAGTTTTCTAACAATTTATGGTATAAGTTAGGGATAGGCTACATTGGAGGCCCAAGAGAGAAGTTTGAGGATTGTGTCAGTTTGTCCCAAAAATTTATTTATGCTAGGTGAGGGGTGAGTTCAATAAGGGGTCCTAAAGAAATCCAATGCTAGAGATTTATTTTACTATAGTAAAATATCGTTTGCACCTTGGTTTCCTAGTTCATCAGCTCTTTTATTACCTTCTTGGTAGGTATGATTAATGGTGATCTTTTTAAATGATTTACATAGGCTTAAAGCCTGGGAGAGAAGGTAATTTAGCTTCCAATTTGGTGTTGATCCTTTCCTTAAAGCATTAATAATGACTGTCGAGTCCCCTTCAATTTCCAAATTTTGTTAACCTAGGGAAATACATTTTCTTATTCCTTTAACAAAAGCTAATAATTCCACCCAATTATTGGTTTCAATTCCAATGGGAGCTTCCAGGTGTTGGTTCCCCTTTTCATTTCTACTTGCAGGTTTACACTATGATTGACAAACTAATGTCACTGACTCTATCACCACTCTAAAGTCTGCAAGGAAAAGGGCTAATTAACAAGGATCAACAAGGATCCTCCTACACTTTGAGCTTAGATGCTCAGGCGGGTGTACCCTCAACTCACTTCTTCAAAGGAGTCACAAAAATATCATACAACTATGCTATTTGTAAACTAGTTTTAAATATTTATCATTTGAAAGTGTGTGATTGATGATGATGAGCTGCTTCCAAAGAAAAGATCAATGCCTTAACCTAGGGCAAAGAGTCACCCAATAACATAAAATAACTAAGAACTCTAACTCAAACACCCTTGAACTCAGGATAAGTGTTTTTCCTATTATCCCTCTCACTCCCAAACCTGATCATCAAGATCCTTATCCAACCATGGACTCACTGAAATCACCCTAAAGACTTTAATCCTAACTTTGTTAGGAACTCCAAGATAATTTCACAATACTCTTTGTTTACCATATGCTAACTCACTTTGTGACTTTAACATATATGAATCCAAAATCAAGACAAGAAGACAATCATAAATTTGAGACAAGAATTCAAGTGTATTCTCATTAAAACTTTCAGAATCAATACATTACCAAGATGACAACTGCTAGGAACAAGACCCAAAATCTAGGCTCTCCTTGTTCAGGCTTTCTATTGATTTTCAACAAAACATCAACAACAACCATTGGGACCAAAAGACTTGGAACCCCAACAAAATCAAAAATTTAACCATATATAACCCCTAGTCATCTTGGAATCCCAAAAATAGGATGCAACAAGCTACAGATGACTAGGGCAAGGGGTTAGGGTTTTCACCCACCAAACCAACCAAAACTTCAATCACAATTTATTCCATGGGAGGAAAACCAAGTGACCTGGCTATTGGAAATTTGGCTAATGTGGATGCATAGATGTTGTCAATATGGAAACATATGATCTCTATTGAGAGCACAGAATCTGGAATGCAAGTATGGCAAGTTGAAGGAAGAAATTGTCTAAGTATGGATACAGTGATCCTGACAGAGCACCCGATGAAGATTTAGTTTGCGACGTCCACTGGAGAAATATTTTTGTTTGCACAGTTAACTAAAGCTTCTACAGAGTATGAGGATACCCCATCTTAGTGCACATAAAGTTTGGAGTAGTACGAACGAAGTTATTCAAAGTTTACCGAAGACAATTTTTGCAAACATAACAGTTTTGGAGACAATATTAGCAAAAGAGTTAAGGGATTATTTTTGCTTGTCAAAATAATGACTTAACATTATGAAGGGATGACATCCTTGTTGGAAATTTGGCTAATGTGGATGCATAGATTTTGTCATTATGGAAACATATGATCTCTATTGAGAGCGTAGAATCTAGAATGCAAGTATGGAAAGTTGAAGGAAGAAATTGTCTAAGTATGGATACAGTGATCCTGACAGAGCACCCGATGAAGATTTAGTTGGTGATGTCCACTGGAGCAATATTTTTGTTTTCATAGTTAACTAAAGCTTCTATAGAATATGAGGATACCCCATCTCAGTGCACATAAAGTTTGGAGTAGTACGGACAAAGTTATTCAAAGTTTACCGAAGACAGTTTTTGCAGACAGAACAGTTTTGGAGACAGTATTAGCGAAAGAGTTAAGGGATTATTTTTGCTTGTCAAAATAATGACTTAACATTATGAAGGGATGACATCCTAGATGTTTACTCTTGGATAAAGATTTTGGAAGCTGACCATGTAAAGTTAATAGCTTTAATAACTCATATGTTAGGCATACTTGAAATGTAATGAAATATAGAAGTGAGATGTAAAAAGAAAGAAAAGATAACTTGTGATAGTTGTATATTGTGATAGTAGCAAAGGCTATTGATGTGAAGTTGTAAGCAGCACCATATTATAGTCAGAAACATTTTTTACTACCTATTTGGGCAATGAGCTCAGCTGGTGATTAGGTTTTATAATCTAACTCCTAACAGGGTTAAGGCTTCTAACAAGGCCTAACGTCCTTTAACCAGGATAGATCTACTATATATTGTAAATTGACTCCTAACAGGGTCCAATATCCCTAACAGGATAATTTTGATTAGTGATCTTTGTGGGTACCATCCCCACTGGGGTTTTCCCTTGGCCAGGGTTTCCATGAGAACATATGATGTGTTATGAGTTCTTTCTATTTACTACTATGTTTGTTAATCAGCTTGATAATCTTTGTATGCACTAAAGTAATCTGTTATATCCATAAGTAGGCAAAAGAAAAAGTTTGTGAAATACTGATTCACCCCCCCTCTCAGTATTTCCTATTTCTAACCATCCTAGATTTTTACTCTTGGATAAAGATTTTGGAAGCCGACCATATAAAGTTATTAGCTCTAATAACTCATATATTAGGCATACTTGAAATGTAATGAAAGAGTGTGTGATGTGTAAAAAGAAAGAAAAGGATAACTTGCGATAGTTATATATTGTGATAGCAGCAAAGGCTATTGATGCGAAGTTGTAAGTAGTACCATACTATAGTTAGAAACATTTTGTATTACCTGTTTGGGCAGTGAGCTCAGCTGGTGATCAGGTTTTGTAATCTAACTCCTAACAGGGTTAAGGTTCTAACAAGGCCTAAATTCCTTTAACCAGGATAGATCTACTATATATTGTAAATTGACTCCTAACAGGGTCCAATATCCCTAACAAGATACTTTTGATTAGTGATCTTTGTGGGTGCCATCCCCACCGGGGTTTTCCCTTGGCCAGGGTTTCCTCGAGAACATATGATGTGTTATGAGTTCTTTCTATTTACTGCTATGTTTGTTAATCAGCTTGATAATCTTTGTATGCACTAAAGTAATATGTTATATCCATAAATAGGCAAAAGAAAAAGTTTTTGAAATACAGATTCACCCCCCCCCCCCCCCCCCCCCTCTCCCCCCCCCCCCCCCCCCCCCCCCCCCCCCCCCCCCCCCCCCCCCCCCCCCCCCCCTCTCAGTATTTTCCTATTTCTAACAATTGGTATCAGAGCATAGTTACTCGGAGAAGGAACATTCAAGGAAAGCTTAGCAGCTTGAGTAAGATCTTTATGGATATGGATCAACTTCAGAAGAATCCTGAAGAAGCTCTTGAACAGATTGATATGCTTACTGATGAAAGAAACTCCTTAAGAAGAAAATATGAAGATACAAAGAATGCTATTGACAAATTAAAAGGTAAGATCGAAGATTTGAAATCTGAAAAGAAATATGATATGCTTGTTCAAGATTGTGATGAATTAGGAAAAGAAAATGAGATCCTTAAGCATGAGCTGAAGATAGTAAATCTGAAGCTTAGTATGAAAGATGGAAATTTGAGATCTGATAATGAAAAATTGAAAATTTAGAATGAAGATCTGAGATCAAGACTTGAAAAGGAAATATCCAAATCTGAAAAAGTAAAAGTGCAGTATGTGGAACTTGAGAAGTATAATAAAATTGTGAAAGGTGAATTAACTCAATCTAAACAACAACTTGAAAGGCTATATTCAAAAGCTGATAAGACTGAAAAACAAATTTCTTTTGAAGAACCATTCTTTGATAGGACTGGATTTGGATTTAGTATGTTTAGAAAAAACCATGAAAGTAAGAAGCCAAATCTGAAGACATTTGAAAGTGTGGAGGAAATGAAGCTAGATGAGAACACATTGGAAGATCCACCTAAAGAAGAACCACCTAGAGAGAAAGAAGAATCAAAGCAAGAAGAATCAAAATAGGGAGAATCATCTAAAGGTATGCAAAGAAAATTCAAAGGTAGATGCTTTGCTTGTAATACTATTGGGCACATGAAGAGAGATTGCACAGGTAAGCAATTTAAACCTCTTAATGGACATTGTTCTAATTGTCATAGTTTTGGACATAGAGCTAACGAATGTAGAAGACCTAAAGTAATTTTGAATAATTATGATAGAATGATTGGGAATACTTACAATGCAGATAAGAAATCTATTGAAGAAATGAATCAAAGAAAAGTGGTAGTATGTTTTAGATGCAACAAAGTAGGACATATTGCTAGAAATTGTAGGTCACAGATTAACCAGCAAGGACAGAGATTTGTAAACAATGGAATCATTTGTCAAATATGCAACAAGTTTGGACACTCAACAAGAGTTTTCAGAATGAACAATGGAGGTTATCATCATAACTCTAACCCTAGGAACAATGCAAGAAGGAATGAAAATACAGGAAACAAAGAGAAAGGTTGTTGTAGCAATAAAGATGAAGTAAAATTTGATAAAGGCACAGATCAAGAAGGTATATTCAGCACTGAAAGTACTCAAGAAGGTAATGTAACTAATGGTAAGGATGAATCTTTACCTGACCCTTCTTTAAGTACTTAAATTATGTAAGTTTCTATAGTTTAGGACTTAGGATTAGTGTAGATTAGGAATTTGAATGAGTTAAGTTTTGGGTAGTTAGATATAGGTTTTTTATGTTGTACTAATGCTATGGTTAAGTGCGCAAAAGAAAATATCATGTTTTGCAAGGTCACAAAAAGTTTTATGGTTGCAGGTTTGCAGAATCAGCTTTTTGAGGTTTTAGCGGCAAAATGAATGAATGTGATGTCAGATCAAGTTAATGTGAAGTGTTATAAGGTCGAAATCAAAGTTATCACGATTACAAAGAAATTGAAAAGAGTTTTGAAAGAAGAAAAAGTGAGTTGAGGATGATTTGAAGAAGTTTGGAAGCAGTTTGCAGTGATGATCATACCGAAACCCTAGATTTGCAAAGTTGAGGTATTTTTTTCATCTTTAATCAGTTGATAAGATGGATATTTCTATGGTTCATAATGTTAAGGATAAGAATAGACCTAAGATTAAGAAAGAACTAGTAGAACCAGCTGAAATTGATGACAGACTAGCACTATCATCTGTACCAGATGGAGTATTACACATTGAGAATGTTAAAGGATATTTAGGTTGCAAGTTTGAAACTTTGGGAGATGCAGATTTTAGTGATGATTATAGGAAATTGTATAATCAATACATGTTAGTTAAACCAGCTTATGGGCACCTAGAGAACAATGAAATTATCAATTGTTCCATGAAGTATGAATTTAATGATGAGGAATGTACCAAGATCATTTTAAGTAGAATCCACAATGGGAAATTCTGGATGGAGGATAGAGTTGTTGATATAACTGCCGACCTAATTCATGATGTTACTGGATTATAAAAAGTTGGAGAGATTCCACTAAATGAAAAGAACATGAGAAAGATTGTTTTAGACAACACTGGATCTAGTTATAATGGTAGAGGAATTGCGATAAGTAAGATTAAGCAAGATGATGTTAGGTACCTTTGCAAGATCCTAACAACTAAATTATGTGGTAGTTCAAGGGAAGATGACATGGCTACAGGAATGGTTCATGTAGCTTATCTTATGTGTATTAAGAAGAAACAAGTAGACCTATGTGAAATTTTGAAAATTCAGTTATTCGAGAACTTAGAAAAGATTAAGAAGGCTAAGTACACACAGTTTAGGTTTTCATCTCTGATAACCTATATGTTTTTCCATATTTTGAGAAGATTTCCTTACATAGTTGATTGGAGTGACAATGTGAACAAAATGGAAAGAATAAACTCAGTCTACATGAAGCACCTAATTGATAAAGTCAATGACAGTGTGAAGCTTGTATTCAAGACTTTTCAAAATATTGTTAAGAACAAATCAAGGATTCCTTAATCCTTAGTTGAAAACCATAAAGATGACATTTTTTTTATGGTAGACACTGATTTCACCTACATTAAAGTAGTTGAGCCTAGAATGGAATTCATAGACCCTTTTGGCTATGAAGTATCAGAAGCAGAAACAGTAGGATATGTGAATAGACTGTTAAAGTGTGAGTTGGATGGTCATGCAAATAGGCTTGGAACCTATGAAGAGAATTTCAACTCTGCAATAAGTTTGAGAGAAAAGAAGTAATCTAGTAGGAGAGTTGAATCTACTATGAGGAAAATACTGAAAGAATCAGGTATGTCAGGTCATGAGTTTGACATAGCTAAGAAGACTGTAGAAGCCTTGAAGTAAAGTGAAAATCTTGTAATTCCACCTCTGGCATCTAGTGCAGACCCTGTTGATCCTATTGTAGTAAAGGTAAAAGTTGAAGTACCTAAAAAAGATGAAGGAGATAAATCTTTTTCTCCTATTCCTAGCAAAAGAGTAAAAGTGAGTGCAACGGGACCCAACAAGAGACAGAAAGTGATTGTACCACTTGTACCTAGAAAAGTAGCAGAAATTAAAGATGCTGATGAAGTTTCAATCAAGAAGAAAACTTGGAAACCAAGAATTGAAAGAGTTAATGAAGATATATTGAAGCATGGAGACTTCACTAAGACAAATAAATTCTATGATCTATATGGATCATTTGATAGATTGAATTTTGAAAATACAATGATTACACATATGATTTTGACAGATAAGAAACTTAGCACTATTCATGGTAAGATCCCAGAAGATTTGTATAATAGACTTGTGAATAGAAAATAGAGAGCACGAGAAGAGGACATAAAGATGAGAGAACATGTAATCAGACAGTTCTATAAAGTTGAGGATGAAGATCATTTGAAGATATTCTTGAAGCCTCTTGGAACTTTATTGAGAACTAAGAGAAGAACAATCCTTATAATGGGAGGCAAAAAGGAGGAAGTATAGAAAGAGACTAAGCAAGCAGTAATGCAAGTTCTTGCAGATATAGTTGCAAGAAAGCATGTTGAATTAGATCCTCAGCAGAAGCAATCAGAGGAACCGCATGCAGAGGAAGTTGGTATTGAAGAAGTCCCATCTTCTTCACATATCAATATTGGCAAAGAATCAATGGACATTGAAGGAACCAAAGTGACACTAGAGTTAGATGATGCAGTATTTCATGATCTAGGAAACATTGTTGACAATTTGGCTTTAGAATAGCAAGAGAAGATTACAGAATCAGAAAAGGATACAGAGGCGGTGGAAGCACCAGTTGTATCAGAATCAATTTCAGCAGAGCAGACAGTTAAAGGTAAACAAATTTTGAAAGAGGTCACTACCCCTAGTGCACCTAATAGTAAGAAGAGACAAATTGGTTCAATTTTTGAAGACCTTGGAAAAGAGGTTGAAGATGATGATCAGCTTGAGTTCATCACATCTCTTAATAAAATTATTGGAAAGAATAAGAAGGTGAAGGGCCTTGAAGGCAAAGTTAGAGTTTTGACAGAGAAACTTGAGAGTGTGATCATCACTAAGGTATTTGAATTGGATCCAATTGAGAAAGCTAAAATAGTAATAAACTCTTTTGACTCTGAATTTTCTAACTTAAAGCATATTGCTAGAATAAAAGTTCAGAAGCCTTTGAAGCAAAAATGCAACAAAATTTAAGTGTAAATATTCAAAATGATATTGGTAATTTGGATGTATGCATAAAGAATTTGAGGAAACATTTTGACACTGGAAAGAGTTTGTATATACAATGCACAAAATCAAAAATCCTAATAGCTAAAGAAGATAAGAAGATCAGAGAGAAGATAGATGCAATTACAGCTGAAACAAACACCTTGACAAGCCCAAATGTAAAGATAAGTTCTATAGAGAAGAACATAAGGAAGTTAAATGATGAAATTAGAATGTTAGCAGAGGAGAAGAATAGAAAGATGATTAGGATTAACATCTTGAGAGAGCATATCTCAATCAAGACCTCAATTGTTGAAGACCAAATTGAGCAGAGTCTTTCAGCAAAGACATCTTTTCAGAAGTTTAGCTTTAATTCCCTGCAAGCTTGTCAAATAGCAGTATACGAATTGAGTACTCTACTCAATGTTGTTGAATCCATTAGGAAGATATGGGAGAAAGATTTTGAATCATGGAAGTCAAAGTTTGGCGACTGTGTTGCAAGCCTACCGGCTTTGCAATAGCTGATAACAAGGTATCAAGTTTTTTTTTGAAATTTTTGTACACCCTATCTTTGTCATTATTGTCAAAGGGGGAGAGATAGAAGAAAATTGAAAATATGTTGAGGAAGGATACTCATAGGGGGATCTATTCTATGGAGTACAATATTGTATATGTGTTGTATAACATTTGGCCACAATTTTGTGTAAATACTTTGAAGTTTTGTTTGCACACTTAGCCAATTTTCCCATATGTTGCCACCAATGACAAAGGGGGAGATTGTTGGAAATTTGGCTAATGTGGATACATAGATGTTGTCATTATGGAAACATATGATCTCTATTGAGAGTGTAGAATCTGGAATGCAAGTATGGCAAGTTGAAGGAAGAAATTGTCTAAGTATGGATACAGTGATCCTGACAGAGCACCCGATGAAGATTTAGTTGGTGACGTCCACTGGAGAAATATTTTTGTTTATGAAGTTAACTAAAGCTTCTACAGAGTATGAGGATACCCCATCTCAATGTGCATAAATTTTGGAGCAGTAAGGATGAAGTTATTCGAAGTTTACCGAAGATAGTTTTTGCAGACAAAACAGTTTTGGAGACAGTATTAGCGAAAGAGTTAAGGAATTATTTTTGCTTGTCAAAATAATGACTTAACATTATGAAGGGACAACATCCTAGATGTTTACTCTTGGATAAATATTTTGGAAGCTGACCATATAAAGTTATTAGCTCTAATAACTCATATATTAGGCATACTTGAAATGTAATGAAAGAGTGTGTGATGTGTAAAAAGAAAGAAAAGGATAACTTGCGATAGTTATATATTGTGATAGCAGCAAAGGCTATTGATGCAAAGTTGTAAGTAGTACCATACTATAGTTAGAAACATTTTGTATTACCTCTTTGGGCAGTGAGCTCAGCTGGTGATTAGGTTTTGTAATCTAACTCCTAATAGGGTTAAGGCTTCTAACAAGGCCTAAAGTCCTTTAACCAGGATAGATCTACTATATATTGTAAATTGACTCCTAACAGGGTCCAATATCCCTAACAAGATACTTTTGATTAGTGATCTTTGTGGGTACCATCCCCACTAGGGTTTTCCCTTGGCCAGGGTTTCCTCAAGAACATATCATGTGTTATGAGTTCTTTCTATTTACTGCTATGTTTGTTAATCAGCTTGATAATCTTTGTATGCACTAAATTAATCTATTATATCCATAAGTGGGCAAAAGAAAAATTTTGTGAAATACTCATTCACCCCCCCCCCCTCTCAGTATTTCTTATTTCTAACACTGGCCTTATCAGATCCTAGGATGATCTTCACTTATGATAAATCTCTTGATTATTACCGAAAACCTTGAATTTTCTACATTCACCCACCTGATTATCCACCTACAACATGCCTCAAGCAACTTCTTCACAGTATAAAAAACCCTTGCAATCAATCATTAGACACCCTGGGCCACTCTGCAGTAGTCGGAAAGATCATTCCTACCAAACCCAGCTGCTAAAACATTAAAAATTAGTCCTTCTATCACTAAAAACCCTCTAAATATTTGAATTTCTTGAACAAATGGCTAATCGGCAAGTTTAAAATGCAATCGTAGATCTCATCTTTTCCCGGTAGATTAGGCGGTTCTCATTAATCTTTGTAACAGTCAAAAGGCCATTTTGAAAAGTCTTTCACCACATCACCAAACTATCAGCCAATTAGAAATGAGCATGTCAGCACCACATAGCATCATGAACCCACCTTGACTTTTCTTTACCTTCGTATCAAATGGTAGGTGCATGATCATGGGGGGAAAGAATATTCCTCGTGATCAAGCACCCATCATCAATCCTTCTGACAACTGTTAGACCACTGACCTCTGTAGAGAGATGATCCCACTGATAACTACCATGTCACAAACCTACCGACCAATGAAAAGCCTCCATCTCCACAACACCTAGCACTAGACCCACTAACACCATCCCCGGTCAGATTTGAAATCAACGGATGTCGCATGATCTCATGGGGTAGGAATATTCCATGAGATCATGCACTAGCCATAGATCTAAAGACCTTCACTATAGGCCCCATTGATAGGATCCACATCATAATCCACCTCAACCAATGAAAATCCACCAAGTCAGGATGACTGAGAAAACAAGGACCCATCGTGCACAAGCCACAACATGCTAGAAGATTGGGCGGTTGTCACATGATCTCATGGGGCAGGAATATTCCATGAGATCATGCACTCGCCCTTAGATTAAAATGGGACTAAAATGCTAGGCCTACTGGGACAGATGGTGCCTTGTCACTAAATCACATGTCATAAATTTTGACAACAAAAAGTCTTGCGAAACAATGATAGCCACACAAATTAAAGGCTGACACTTATGAAAAATTATTGGGAAAACTTAGGCTTAGATAGAAAAAATTAAAGGGGGCCCCGACAATAAAACCTAATGACATAACACATGAAGTGGTTATCACAATTTTAGCACATGGGCACTTTAGGACTTTACTAAGTGGAAAAAGTAACACTTAAATAAAAATTGGTCTAGGCAAATTAGGGCTTCTTTTCACCAACGGCTAGAAATTTGAAAATTGAACTAGGGTTTAAGGCCAAGAGATAGAGAAAACCACTGCAGAGACTAGGGAAAAACTATACAGCCATGAGAATTATTGCAGGTGCCAACAATGGCTCTGTCTAGGATGTATGCCTCTTGCAGGCATAGCAAGGATCTAGAATCTTAGGGTGAAGCAGACCACCTACTGGAATGACCATGAACAACAGAGAGCAACAGGACAAAACCCTACAAACTGAGAAAAATAGAACAGGAAGGAAACACACCACTATACAGAAAGTACAATATATACAGACCTAACTACTGTTCATGGAAAGATAAATACCTTCAATTGAAGTATTTCTTCAAGAATTCTCCATGAACTGGCAATTCCTGAACATCACCATTTAGTTCCTTTACAATATAAGAATCATGGCCCCATTTTTCATGAATTAGATATGGCCCCAACCAGATTGAATCAAACTTACCATGTTTACCTTTGTCCTCCAATCTAACATTCCAAATCAATACCAAGTCACCAAGTTCAAACCTCCTTTCAACAATCCTTTTGTCATACAAATTCTTGACCTGCAATTGCAACTTGGCATTTCTTGAAACTGATTCTCTCCTAGTTTCATCCAGCCTGATGAGGTCTTCAATTCTCAATTGCATTTCATCATCTATATCATCATCATACAACTAAACAAACCTATACATCTCCAATAAGTTGTTTTGAGGTATCCTTGCATGTATCCCATATACTAAATCAAATGGTGCACAACCAATTTCCTTCTTCACAGTAACCCTATCAGCCCATATAGCTAATGGAAATTTTGAATTCCATGCTCTTTTATTTTTATCAAGGATCCTCTTGAGGATTTTTATCAAGCTCTTATTTGATGATTTTTCTCATCCATTCCCTTGTGGATGATAGGGTGAGGAGTATGACATCTGAATTCCTAGACCTTGGTAGAATTCCTTGTACTCAGCAGACCTAAAACACATTGCATTATCACTGACAATCCTCTCAGGACAACCAAACTTGGTAATAATATTATTCAACAAGAAATCAGTCACCACCTTACTAGTTGAATTTCTTGTGGGGATAGCCTCTACCCACTTAGTGAAATAATCAGCAGAAACTAATATCCAAGAATGTCCTCCACTAGACTTGTTTGGTATTTCTCCTATGAAATCTATTCCCCATTGTTGGAAAGGAGCTTGCACTTCAACTAGCCTCAAAGGTACATTTCCTAAAAACTTAAGCTTACCAAAGAATCTCTAACAAGCATCACACCTCCTTACCAACTATTTTGCATCCTTGAAGATTGTGGGCCACCAGAATCCCACAATCAAGACCTTTTGAGTAGTAGTTTTACCCATGTAATGTCCTCCACAAACTCCCTCATGCATTTCTTTTAACAACATGTCCACCTGATTTTTATCAACACATTTCAAAAGTATGTAGTCCAAAAATTTTCTATACAATTTGCATCTTATAATCACATACTTGATGGCTTGTAGTTTCAAAGTCCTTTTCTTACTATCATCCATTCCTATAGGACACTTCATGTTCCTTAAGTAAAATATAATGTCTTGATACTAGATGCAATCATCCATATCACAAGTGTAATCAATCTCAGTCTATTTTATCTGACTTGCATCAAGATTGGATTGAGCCATCAGTTTTTCCAATCCTTTTCCTCTGACCAATTTGGTAATCTGGATATCAATATTGAATTCTTGAATTCTATTTATCCATCTACATCTCTTTCCAGACACCTCCTGCTATGAAAAAATATCTTTTACTGCAACACTAGGTACAAAGGCAATCACAATTGCTCCCATCAGATAACATCTAAAAGCCTTGATAGCCTTTACCAATGCATAAGCCTATTTCTCATTGATATCATATTTCAATTCAGTAGCCTGCAAATATTTACTTAAAAATGCAATAGGCTTCTCATAACCTTCATTATTCTTCTGCAACAAAACTATAGCAATAGTATGAAAAGATGCAAAGGAAAAGATATGCATTGGAATAATGTAATTAGGTGCCTTGAGCATAGGTGCATCTTTAATAGCTTGCTTGATATTCTTGAAATCTTCATCAGGCTCACCTTCCCACTTGATCTCAGATCCTTTCTTCAACATCTTGGATATTGGCCTAGTGACTTCAGCAAAATTTGTAACAAATCTTCTGAAGAAATTCACCTGACCAAAGAAAGATTGAATTCCTTTAACATTTTTTGGCCTAGGGATTTTATCAATGACTACCACCCTTTAAGGATCAATTCTAACTCCTTGCTTTCCAACCAAGTGGCCAAGCAACTTACCCTCAGTGACACCAAATGCACATTTCCTTGGATTTAATGAAATGCCATATTCCAAAGCCCTCACAAATTTTTTTTCTAGATGAGTACAATGATCTTCTTCCTTCTTGGAATAGACAATTAAATCATCTTGATAAACAACAAGGAAATCATTTATAAAATCTGAAAAGGCAACATCCATTTCCCTCTAAAAAGTTGCACTAGCATTTGTGAGACCAAAAGGCATTCTCACATAAACATATGTTCCCCAAGGTATAGTAAAAGTTATCTTAAATTGTTCTAATTCTTTCATAATTACTTGATTATAACCGAAGAAACCATCCATCATAGACATTAATTCAGATCCAGTCACTCTTTGCAGCATAGCCTCCATATTAGGCAGATAATAGTTATCCTTCAATGAGCTGATGTTCAAATTTCTGAAATCCACACAAAGTCTGATGTCACCATTCTTCTTCCTGACATGAACCAAATTTGAAACCCAAGAAGAATGCCTAATGGGCTTGATAATTCCAGCATCTCTTAGCTTCATTAATTCTTCTTGCATTTTAGGTGCCAAAGTAGGATTTATAGGCCTCTATTTTTGCCTAAAGGGTTTAGCATCTTCTTTCAAAGGAATAACATGTTGGAACAAGTCTTCTCTATAAACCTTTAGGTCATCATATGACCATGCAAAAACATGCCTAAATTTTCTTATTAATTCAATCAATGACTTCCTTACCTTGTGAGACATCTCTCTACCAATGTAAACCTTCTTAGGTTCTTGTGTTCCAAGATTTATCTCATCCAAATTTATATGATCTTCCCTTTTAATATCCTTTTGAACTCTGTCCTGATTATCAAATATAGTTTCTAGAACAACAAGTCCCTTAGGTTCCTTGTTAGTTTTAAGTTGGATGACCTCATTTCCAAGGACAACCTCTTTTCCTTCTATAGTCTCAACCAAGGCTGAACAATCTAACTCCTAACCATGATACTGATCTTCACAATTCAAAAATATCAAGATATCCTGGTCATCTTCAAAAACTTGCCAATTCTCAACATTGTCTGGTATACTAGGCCTAGTTTGAATTTCAACCTTAGAGAGGCCAGCAAAAGTAACATCACTAGGATTGATTGCAATATTGGCTAACAAATCAGCCATCTTGTTATTACTTCTATCCTTCCACTCAATATTGAAGGTTTTAAAATGCTCAATCAAATCCCACACAGCATTCCTATATTGCTTCAACCTTTTGTTCTTGGAAGCATATACTGATCTTATTTGGGACACCACTAATTCAAAATCTCCAATAACCTTTATACATTTAATTCCATGCTTTTGTGCCAATCTTAGTCCTAACAATAATGCTTCATATTCTGCTATATTATTGGTACAAAAGAAATTCAATGTGAAAGAGAATTTGTAGGTACTTCCATTAGGAGATATGAGTAGAATACCTGCTCCTACTCCATCTTTGCAACTAGCACCATCAAAGTACATTACCCACAAATCACCTTTCATAGACATGGAACCTAACTCCTTAGCAATAGATGGCAATATAGGTTCCTTCTCAAATAATGTGACCTCAACTCTAAAAGCATTGACATCAGTGTCTACCAAATAGGTAACTTCATTATCAGTATTCTTTTCAATCATATGACTTACTCTTGGCTCTCTTTCAATCTTAACAAACTGATCATCAATCTTGAAAGTTGTAGAAGAAAGATCACACTGCAAACACCCACCCATGGAAGCACTCCATTTCCTAGATAATAGCATACAATAATGGGGTGGAATGTCTACAACCAAGACACTCATAGTCAATTCTTTCTCTAGATAAGTTTTCAATCTATATAGCATTGCATTTATAGTCCCTATGACTGGTACCTCCCTCTGATCCATTGCACAACATCTGCCTTGATTTGTATCAACTTTGAGACCTAACTTTTCCATAATCTTAAAAGGCATAATAGTATTGGAAGCACCAGAATCAATCATGCAATTTCTTAATTTCCTTCCATTCACAAGGATACTCAAGAAGAATGGATCAATATTTTCAGGGCTAGCATTGATAGAATTATCCAAATATATAGGTGGTATGTGAGATACCAATCCTTGGACCTCCACTTCTTTCAAAACTTTATCCTGAGGTTCATTTCATGCAACATCATTACTATGAACATTATCTACCCATGCAATAGCCCTATCTTTATGTTCAGGGATCCTCAACAATTCTAACAATGGAACCTTGATAGTTATCTAAGATAATACAGCCAACATATCAATAGGAACAGAGGGAGGAATCTTAATCTGCATTGCTTTATTGTCTTTTTATTTATCTGATATGTTAGTTGTAGCTATGATCTTTACCTTTTCAACTTTAGCCACTTTGCCAACTGGCTTTCCTTGTTCACTCTGATGATTCTTGTCTTGAACAATAGGAATCTTCTTAGCTCCAACTCCCCTAGGTTCCCACTTGTTACCTCTCATATTTTTGAACCTTACTAAATGGTCATCCTTTGATCTATTTTCACTAGGTTCCCCGGAGTTGGTATTCTTCATAAACATTCCTGCATCTTTCCCATTTGTATCCCTTGCCACCATGCCTCTAGTTTACACTTGGGCTATCATTTCTGCAGTAATTCTATCCATTTCTTCCTTTGAAGGTCTTCTCAAATTTACTATTTTTGAGGAAGAAATCATGTTACATGTCTTTTCATCAATGTCATCATTATCAGAAAAAACCTCTTGATGGAAAAGTACCCTATTCTGTCTTTTCAAACACACATCTGCTTCTTCATCAATATTAGAATCATCTTCATATCCCAAATATGAAGTTTCCATGTTGCATCCAACGTCATCATGATTTTCTTCTTGATCTAACTCCTCATTGTTATCATCTTGATATGCTAACATGGATTGTGCAACCACACAATGCTCTGCAGAATGAGGGGACTAGCATGCTATGCACCATGATGTTTCCTCTATAACATTTATAGAGGACCTTTGTAAAGGATCAGGGACAACTTTATCATTATTTCCTCTTGCAGCAGGGACAATAGGCTTGCCATCCTTCCATTGGGTGTTGTAGGGATAATTTTGCAGTCTATTCTGCCTATTGAAATTATTGTTGAATTTAGGCTTTTCATTGGTAGGAGCATTATTAATTTTATTAACAGGTGCTTTTAAATCCTTCAATGCATTCAACACCTTATCCAATTTATCTTCCTCTTGTCTCTTATTTCTAACATTCCTTTCATTATCCCTTTTGTATTTTTTATCTCCAAACAACTTTTGATCATCTCTTTTTCCACCCAATTTTCTTGATATTTTCATATTGTTTTCAATGTTGACATTAATCTGAAAAGCATCTCTAAGAGTTATTGGTTCCTTTTCCCTCAACAAATATCCCATCTTTCCATCAAAAGCATTGAATTATGTGGTCAAACAAACATTGTCATCTAACCTCATAACTTGAAACAACCTATGCATACCCTTCTGAAATCTCATATTGAACTCAGCTGCAGACTTATTCTGGTTTTTCCTTATAGTGTTGAACTCATTCAACATGAAACTAGCATTAGGCCTATCACCATACTATTATTTGAAACATCTTTCAAAAGAATCCCATGTATCAATGCATCGGTCAGGGAGTCTTTTCAACCAATCTCTAGCATCTTCCACCAAGGATTGAACAAATAGTTTCATGACTACATCCTCATGCTCTACCTCATAATCATTTAATACATAAACAAATAACCTAATGTGTTCTTCACAAATAATAGCATTATTACCAACAAATTTAGGTATCTTATCTCTTATATCAGTTGGAAAAGCATTTGGGTAGCCAGGTATTCCATCAAAACTAATTTGCCTATAGCCTTCTAGTTGCATAGGTCTTCTTTGAAAACTTGAACTAGTGTTAACCCTAGGATCAACATTTACATTTACATTCCCATCTACTTGCGCATTCAACTATTTCCTAGGATCAATATTTATCTTAGCAGATGAAGAAGGAATTGAACTAGTAGTAGCATTACTAAGAGGAACAGTAGTAGTCACAGACGGCATACCTAGTTCATCAACAGATAGGCCAAGAGAATTTGCAGATGAAGCCTTCAAGAACTGGATCTTTCTTCTTTTCTCTACAATGGAGGCTTCAATTTCAACTCTCTCCAACTCTTTTGCTCGGTCATCATCTTCTTTTCTTCTTCTTTCTATCTCTGTGTCCTTATTTGAATTAGGTGGTGGGACCCCTGGTATTGTCAATGATTTATTTGTCTGATGTCCCACCATCTTTTGCTTTCCTTTTTTTCCAATAGCAATAGCAGGTCTAGTGATTTCATGTCCATCTTTATCTTTGGGGAGGGAAGTATAACTTTGAACCTGTCTGATCACAGGACCCTCCCTATCAAACTCATGGTCTCACAATAAGCGCTCCTGCTCACTTCTCAAAGCATCAAGATCACCAAAAACATCATGTTGCAAAGTCTTAGGAGCAGAGGCAGGCATCTTGTTTCTCTCCTTCAACTCATTAATCTTTCTAAGAAGAGATTCTCTTTCTATCAGAGCATTCACTTTTTTAGCTTCTCTCTCCTTCTGTAACCTCTTATGTATGGTGTCCTGCTCTACCAACTATAACCTTAGTGCACTTGAATCATCTGGGTCTATCATAATATCATCAAAACTTGATGACACATCCATATCAATGATATTTTGATATGGGAAATGGACCTGTCTTGGTCTCATGGGTTGCCTTCTGAACATATCCTCAGTAGGATCTAAATTTGGTCCAAAACCTCTTTCTCTAGCATGTTCATCCTGACCTGCAGGTAATGCACCCTTATCTTGAAATACTGCCTCTGGGGTATCATAAAATTTATCTTTAGAGCAGCCACTATCTGATTTAGAACTTTTGTATTGTGAACCTTCCTCATTAGAGGATGCAGGTGGTGCTCTACTTCTGGCATTTCTTTGTTCTCTCATGGGAGCACTAGTAGACTCTCCATCTCTCCTGATCCAACTTTTCTTTTCCTATCTAGGTAACTATTCCAGAGTAACCTCTAGATTTTTCTTGACAAAGGACCTATTATTTCTTCTTTTGTCCATGATCTGCAGTCTATAACACTAGTATTAACCTTTGAGTCGCCACCCACCAAAGTGGGAAATCTTTAAAATCTTAAAGAAAATAACTGAATACATAGGAGAAACACAAAAGTCAACTAAAAACTCCTATCTCTAGACTCTCCCCAATAGAGTCACCATTTTTTTGGTTTTCCTTTTCATTTCTACTTACAGGTTTACACTATGATTGATAAACTAATGTCACTAACTCTATCACCACTCCAAAGTCTGCAAGGAAAAGGGCCAATTAACAAGGATCAACAAGGATCCTCCTACACTTTGAGCTTAGATGCTTAGGCAGGTGTACCCTTGACTCACTTCTTCAAAGGAGTCACAAAAATATCATACAACTATGCTATTTGTAAACTAGTTTTAAAGATTTAACATTTGAAAGTGTGTGATTGATGATGATGAGCTGCTTCTAGAGAAAATATCAGTGCCTTAACCTAGGGAAAAGAGTCACCCAGTAACATAAAATAACTGAGAACCCTAACTCAAACACCCTTGAACTCAGGATAAGTGCTTTGCCTATTATCCCTCTCACTCCCAAACCTGATCATCAAGATCCTTATCCAACCGTGGACTCACTGAAATCACCCTAAAGACTTTAATCCTAACTTTGTTAGGAACTCCAAGATAATTTCACAATACTCTTTGTTTACCATATGCTAACTCACTTTGTGACTTTAACATATCTAAATCCAAAATCAAGACAAGAAGATAATCATAAATTTGAGACAGGAATTCAAGTGTATTCTCATTAAAACTTTCAGAATCAATACATTACCAAGATGACAACTGCTAGGAACAAGACCCAAAATCCAGGCTCTCCTTGTTCAGGTTTTCTATTGATTTTCAACAAAACATCAACAACAACCTTTGGGACCAAAAGACTTGGAACCCCAACAAAATCAAAAATTCGACCATATATACCCCCTAGTCATCTTGGGATCCCAAAAATAGGATGCAACAAGCTACGGATGACTAGGGCAAGGGGTTAGGGTTTTCACCCACCAAACCAACCAAAAATTCAATCACAATTTATTCCATTGGAGGAAAACCAAGAAACCTAGCCTGATCAGATCCTAGGATGATCTTCACTTATGATAAATCTCCTAATTTGTACTGAAAACCATGAATTTTCTACATTCACCCACTTGATTATCCACCGGCAACATGCCTCAAGAAACTTCTTCACAGTACAAAAAACCCCTGTAATCAATCATCAGACACCCTGGGCCACTCTGCAATAGTCGGCGAGATCATTCCTACCAAACCCAGCCGCTAAAACATTAAAAATCAATCCTTCTGTCACTGAAAACCCTCTAAATATTTGAATTTCTTAAACAAACGGCTAATCGGCAAGTTTAAAATGCAGCCGTACATCTCATCTTTTCTCGGTAGATTGGGTGGCTCTCATTAATCTCTGTAATAGTCAAAAGGCCATTTTGAAAATTCTTTCACCACATCACCAAACTATCAGCCAATCAGAAATGAGCATGTTAGCACCACGTAGCATCATGGACCCACCTTGACTTTTCTTTACCTTCGTATTGGACAATAGGCGCATGATCGCAAGAGGAAAGAATATTCCTCGCGATCAAGCACCCATCGTCGATCCTTCTGACAATTGTCAAACCACTGACTTATGTAGAGAGATGGTCCCACTGACAACTACCATGTCACAGACCTTCTGACCAATGAAAAGCCTCCATCTCCTCAACACCTGGCACTGGACCCACTAACACCATCCCCGGTCAGATTCAATATCAACGGATGTCGCATGATCTCATGGGGTAGGAATATTCCATGAGATCATGCACTAGCCATAGATCTCAAGACCTTCACTATATGCCCCACTGATAGGATCCACATCACAATCCACCTCAGCCAATGAAAAGCTGCCAAGTTAGGATGACTGAGCAAACAAGGACCCACTGCGCATAGGCTACAACATGCCGGAAGATCGGGTGGTTGTCGCATGATCTCATGGGGTAGGAATATTCCATGAGATCATGCACCTGCCGTTAGATTAAAAGGGGACTAAAATGCTGGGCCTGCTAGGACAGATGGTGCCCTATCGCTAAATTGCATGTCAAAAATTCTAACAACAAAAAGTCTTGCAAAACAATGATAGCTACACAAATTAAAGGCCGAGACTTAGGAAAAATTATCGGGAAAACTTAGGCTTAGATAGAAAAAATTAAAGGGGGCCCTGATAATAAAACCTAACAACATAACACATGAAGTGGTTATCACAATTTTAGCACATGGGCACTTCAGGACTTTAGTAAGCGGAAAAAGTAACTCTTAAATAGAAACTGGTTTAGGCAAATTAGGGCTTGTTTTCACCAACGGCTAGAAATTTGAAAATTGAACCAGGGTTGAAGGGCCAAAGATAGAGAAAACCACTATAGAGACTAGGGAAAAACTATACAGCCATGAGAATTACTGCAGGTGCCAACACCAGGGATGAAATTTCAATTCCATCCTTATTATGAATGCAGCAACCAATGCCTACTGCTCTAGGATTTCCACTAGATGCCCCATTGAAATTAATCATAGGATCTTATTTATCATTAAGTGGGTTAATTTATTGATAGTCTAGGTTTTGAATAGGGTTATGGCAATGGCCTCATTTTATTATTTTATTGTTCCCTTGTGAAACCCTAATTAATCATGTAACTCAATTCATGCCTTGGAACCCTTAGGGTTATCATCATTTTATGATTAAACTAATTAATTATCAAGCTATTTGTTGAGAAAGATAACCTAACTTGATCTTTCAACTATTAGCAAGTTATATTTACTCTTTTAATATTCTTTTTAATTTAACATTTGATGTTAACCTTGTTACGTGTTCTTAGAAGCCTAGTTAGGGTTTCCAGTTACCGAAAATAGTTTACGACCAAGGGATATTGACATCAGCACTTGTCATGATACCCCTTGTATCTTAACTTATGTTGTGTAAGTATTTCATTCTTGTTAGTGTACCTTATGTGTCTTCCTAGTTGACTTTTGTGCTTCAAAAAAAAATTGTTGGTGTGTTTTTCCCTAAATTTTGGGCTTGACATTTTGGTATCAGAGCACAATTTCAACACTTGGAACCTTAAGCCATTGTGTTTCCGTTTGTATTTTCATTCATAGGATGCCTTCTTGAGCATGAAAAATGCATAGACATGGGAAGGCCTTAGACGTGCTCCTTAGAATGTGAGGAAGTGGTGCGGAGAGTTGAGGAAAATGAAAGGAAATTGAGATCCTCCCTTCTTGAACAACTCCTGACCCAGAACCAGAATATAGTAACTACCTCAGAAGAAGGTACTTGACTGAGCCCATGCACATGCTATGGAATCTCAATGATGTGTGGTCTCATGCATATAGTATTGGAATCTTGTATGACTTGTAGCTTGGGTTCCCTTGTGTTGTAACTTGGGGCTTTTTGAGAAAACTAACCCAAGTGACTGGTGGTTTATGAAGGAGCGGTTCATAGGATTTCTTGAATTGCCTTTAGAATGAGTTCTTAGCAACTCATTTATGGTCTATAGTATTGATTGATTGGTGATGGTGGTAGTGATGCCACTAGGCATGCAATGGTGGCAAGTGTATGTTTGTTTGAGTCCTTTGTTTCTCTTGCAAGCACTATAGAAGTTCGCTTGCTAGCATGACAGTGTGTGGTCAGAATGAAAGTTTGGTGTCCATGCTTGGTATGGGGACCTGTTAACTTCCACCTTGCAGACTGGGGTGCATTTTTTGGTTTATATCATTATGGAACCATGAGAATGTGCTGATTTTTTTGTGTGTTAGAGCCTTGGGGGTAATGGCTCAGGTGAGAGTACAGAATATATTATGTAATGGCATGTACATGGTTGTCTTGATCTATTATGGAAGGGTGTATTGTTATTGTAGAAGTTTGATATCTTATTGAGTTATTCCTTTTTGTGGAACTAATATAATATGGTGAACCATACTTATACCCAACCACTTGTACTTTGATGTCTTTTGTAAAGTCAAATTTATCTGCCATTTACATAGTGTGGAGATTTCTACCACACCTTTGAATGATGTCTTATTGTAGAATCCTTTTATGGTTTTGTAGCAAAGTGGTGCATACCCTAGCTATGGGAATAACCTCAAGAGGGATTCAAATATTTTCCTACAATACAAAGAGAACCCCCCCCCCCCCAACCCCCGAGAGTTTGAGGTTCACGTAATGATTTCAAGTAGTTCTCTTTTCATATGTTGTGACGTGGTTTATACGCTTTCATCTAACTAATTTACATCATTAAAAAGGTTATTGAAACAAGGTGGAAGATAAGTGATGTAGGGGCATTATAGGGTACTTGGAAGATCTGCATGGTGGTGTGTTGAATTGGTTCTATGTTACTCAGTTGCAGCTTTAATCGACGGTCTCGATTATTGAAGACAGCTCAGTCGTTGAAGGAACTCGATGAAACCTCTGACGCTCGATGGAACTTGTACTCAGTGATGCTTGTGGTGCTCATTTGACATGCTTGCTCAGTAATGCTTGGTATGCTCAGTTGTTTCACTGGTGCTCATTTGTTTCTCTAGTGCTTGGTAGTTATGGTTTACCGACTGGAGTTCTTTGAGTTTTGGTTGGCCGACTTGGTGTATTTATTGTTGGTGGCTTTTGTTGTATTCTCTTATGTGGATCTAGATGCTGACATAGAGAATTAAATGTTTGTAAGGCTAGTTGAGATCCAACTGTTGTTGTATTTAATATTTGTTTATAGTGGAAGCTGACTTGGCTGAGGAGTTAATTATTTCTTCCAACTGACTTGTGGTTGAGGAAATGTATTTAAGGAGTGTTTGGGTAGTTGTTAAAGGGAAGATTGCTAGAGTCTGAAGGATATATTTGGATCCTATGAGATCTTGAAGATCAGATTGTTTATCTAATAGTTGTAATAGCAGAGCTAGTGGTTTTCATGCTTGGAGAAAAGGAGATTTCTTGGAGGCTTGCGAGCTCAAGTTTAGATTTGCCTTAGTGTTTCCATCAATTGCTAATCTGTTTCAGAGTTGAACTAGCTAAGAGATTGCAAAAATATTTTGTGATTATATTTGGCCCTAACCAGGAAGGCCTTATAGTTAGGCATGTTAATGAAAATTTTGTTGAAACATAGTCTTGTTATGTTGTTCTGCATTGTTGGTGTTTGGTTGCAAGTTTGGACTATCCTTAATTGAATCCTCCTTATTTGTCCTATGTTAGATGGTATCAGAGCTTGAAGTTCTTAAGTGTGTAAACTAATCTCTGAATTGAGGTTGTTTGCACCAGGACCTTGGTTGGTGATTTGTTGCCTTGGTTTTTTCAAAAATCTTGAAGGATGCCTCAGAGAAGATTGGACCCTAGAGCGATTTTAGATTTCTGTGATGCTATGGAATCGAAGATTGTAGAGAAGGTTAAAGTTGATTTTAGATCTGAGATGGAATTGATGAAGAATGACATGATCATTGAGGTCATGAGAGCTATTGCTGGTATGTCGAGGAATCTTGGTACTAATGATGGTTATGAGGAAGTTGTTGAAGAATTTTAAGCTACTAGATCTAGTGGACATGACCAGAGAGATAGATCTGGTGAAGATAGAAATGGTCAGTTACATAGATCTAGAGCTCGATTAAGTAATAGTTACTAAATGGATGTTTCTACTTTCTCTGGTACTTTGAGAACCAAGGATTTCATTGATTGGATTGGTGAATTAGAATATTTCTTTGAGCTTGAAGAAATTAAATATCCTCTTAGAGTAAGATTGACACAGACTAAGTTGAAAGGACATGCTGCTCTTTGCTGGAAATAATTACAAAGGGATAGAGAAGATGAAGGTGAAATGAAGATCAATCGATGGAGGTTGATGGTGAATAAATTGAAAGCTAAGTTCATACCTACTGACTATGAGTTTGAATTGTTTAAGAAGTTGCAGAATCTAAGGAAAAAAGATTTGACTATGGAGGACTATACCGAGGAGTTTTATAAGTTGACTATTTGGTCTGGACACAGAGAAGTTGGTAAGGAAAAAGTAGCTCGATATGTGAATGGTTTGAGATTCTATATTCAAGATGAGCTTGGTATGCTGAAAATTGATTCGGTTGAGGATGCTTATCAGTATGCTCTAAAGGTAGAAGATAATTTGAAGAGGAGACAACATGGTAATTCCCAATAAAAGGAGAAGATTGATCACTCGATGAAAGATAAAATGATTGTTGAAGATGAACCAAAACCCATGGAACTGAAGAAGAAGATAGGTAGGATTATCTTAAGGGCACTTGTTATAATTGTGGTGAAGAAGGGCATAGATATTTTGAGTGTACATAGAAGAAATTTGGTGACCAAAGGACTACTGTGGTGAATGAGAACATTTAGAATGAACCTAAATCTGAGAACTTTCTAGTTCGGAGAATATTTCTCAGTGCAAAGGAGGAACCTTGTCAAAGGAGTAATTTGTTTAGAACTCGGTGCAAGTCAAGAGGTAAACTTTGTGATGTAATTATGGATAGTGGTAGTACTTATAACCTTGTAGTTGAGGATATGGTTTAGAAACTTGTTTTGAAGAGATTGAGACATCCTCATCCTTATAGGATTGGCTAGTTGGAAGATGTTCATGCTCTAGAAGTGAGGAAGAAATGTCTTGTTGATTTTTAGATTGGCCAGTATAAGGATCAAGTGTTGTGTGATATTGTGGAGATGAATAGTTGTCATATATTGCTCAGTAGACCTTGGCAGTATGATTACAGAGCTATGTATGATTGTGTCAAGAATGTGTTTACTATTGAGAAGAATAATAGGAAGCTTTCCCTGATGCCTTTTTTGGATACAAAACTCAGTAGGAGAAACCTGAGCTTTGGTAGCTGAGATGAGTTGAAGAATTTTGAAGGGATAGAGCAGTATGGAGAACAAGCAAGTGTATTAGCAAAAAATATTTGAAAAAATAAAGGAAGTAGAAGTGGAAGAGTATGCAAGGTGAAGAGTTTAAGGGCTTGTATGTGAAGAACTAGTTCGAGGTTTATGTGCTGAATCCCAGAAGATGTTCTTCCAGCCTATAGAACATCTTTTCAAACTTGGGGTGTCTAATGCAAGGGCATTGTAGGGTACTCGACAAATCTGCATGGTGGTGTGGTGAATTGGTTTTGTGTTACTCAATTATAGCTTTAACCGATGGTCTTAGTTATTGAAGGGAGCTCAATCGCTGAAGGAGCTTGGTGAAACCTCTGGCGCTCGGTGTACTTGTACTCAGTGATGCTTGTGGTGCTCGATCAATGTGCTTGCTCGATAATTCTTGGCATGCTTAGTTGTTTCTCTGGTGCTCAGTAGTTCTGGTTTATCGACTGGAGTTCTTGGAGTTTTGGTTGTCCGACTTGGTGTATTTATTGTTGGTGGCTTTTTTTGTATTCTCCTATGTGGATCTAGAGGCCGACATAGAGAATTAAATGTTTGTAAGGCTATTTGAGAGCCGACTATTATTGCATTTAATATTTGTTTGTAGTGGAAGCTGACTTGTCTTAGGAGTTAATTATTTCTTCCAACCAACTTGCAGTTGAGGAAATGTATTTAAAGAGTGTTTGGGTAGTTGTTTAAGGGTATATTTGTAGAGCGTGAAGGATAGATCTGGATCCTGTGATATCTTGAAGATCAAATTGTTTATCTAGATAGTTGTAATAGCAGAGCTAGTGGTTTGCATGCTTAGAGACAAGGAGATTTCTTAGAGGCTTGTGAGCTCAAGTTTAGATTTTCCTTAGTGTTTCCATTAGTGGCTGATTTTTTTTAGAGATGGACTAGCTAAGAGATTGCAGAAATACTTTGTGATTATATTTGGCCCTAACTTGAAACACCTTATAGTTGAGTATGTTAATAAAAATTATGTTGAAACATAGTCTTGTTGTGTTATCCTACATTCTTGGTGTTTGGCTGCAAGTTTGGACTATCCTTAATTAGATCCTCCTCATTTGTCCTGTGTCAATAAGATTGTAAGGATAAGGATATTGTTGCAGCTACTAGAATTGTAGTAATGCTTGAATTTGTGAACCATATGTGGTGGATATCTTCTCTAAGTTGTCATGAAGTAGTTCCCTCAGTGTCTTGTGGTGATCCCTCCCTCTTCATGATTGATTATAGTCATAATGTTTTGTGAATGACTCCTTGATTTATTTTTATTCATTTTCTTTTGTTTGTCTATTGTGGAGGAACTTTCCTCATGTTGTGTGGGCTATCATATTTTGGTTATTTCTTTTTCTTGGAAGTAGTCACCAAATCTATCTTTCTATGACTTATGACACATTCTATTTATTGTTGAATTGAGCTCATTTTTTAATTTACTATTGGAATTAATGGTTATCCCATTAGGATTTACCTTTCTTTTGGTTCTTGGTGACTATTCTAAATGTTTTTAACTTGCTAGCCAATCTTATATTTGTGACTCTACCTAGCTCTTGTAGATCATTAACATTACTTATAAAGGGGGAACACTAGGAAGGACATACTATATTACACCTTTTTAATGATAAATATGTGATGAAGGTCAGTAACAAAGAGTTTGCATGTTGAGATTAGTTTTTGTCTAGTAGCCTAGATCGAAAGTTCCCCTCATGTGGGAGTTTCTCCTGCCATTGAACATTATCAGTTAAACCATACCAAGGAGGTGAGGGCTATAGTTGGTTTGTAACATTAATCTAATAGTTGGAGGTTGAGAAAACCTCATTTGGAAATGATATGAATCAGTGAAGAAATGTCACTTGGGTTTAAGTCCTTTATGGCTTATGTGATGACATATAAAACTTTATTTTCTATGATGGATCTAGCTTATATGATTAATGGGAACCCTCCTTGGTCATATGATGTGTTTTGGAAACTAGGAGAGTTTCCTCTTCTTAGCATGGTTGATGGAATGTTAGATGCGACTTAGATCACTTGGAGTTTCGATCTATATGGTGGGTCTTGATGGCCCTAATATTTGGTAGTGTTTACACCCTTTTGGGTAAGTTTGAGTCATGCTAATATATCTATTAAGTTGTTCCCTCATGGGGAAAAATCCATGTTATTAATTTAAGGCCACTAGAGGATAGCTTGATTTGAGGTCATCCCTTTTCTAACCTCATTTTCCACCTTATGGTAGAACTGAGATAATATGGGGTAAATAACCCTATTCGTCGAGGTTAATTGGCCACTTGTCATCAGGGAAACATTACGATCCTTTGCTCAAAATTTTTAAGGTACTCCATTTATTCCCATATGGAAGGGGTACATTAATGAGCCTCTAATTTCAGAAGTATTCTTGTTGGTGTGAGGAAATCCTTTGAGTTGTGCCTTTGATACACTTGAGTGGGATGTAGAATATCTTAGAAGAGTGCAATTTTGGTAAAAGGAATTTGTTCCTTGTTTCTGAGATGATAACTTGAAGCTCTTGGAGTGTTGACCTTAGAGATAACTTGGGGCAATGTAAGGATTTAGGTTCCTCATGATGATGTATTAGAGGTAAAGTTACACCACTTATGGTGAAGGCACTATGTAGATGTGTTCTCATTTTTTAGTTGGGCCCATGATTGAGGAGCTTTGGGAGATTTATCGACACTCTCTTTTATGGATCCCTTATGGACATTTATGTTGGGAGGTTTGGTAAGTATTCTTGTTTCTAGGACATTTGGACTGTGCACGTGTAGCATTTCCTTCAGCTTGACTTGTCAGTTTTGAGGAGTAAGCCTAGTCCTTGAGAGGGATGATGTAGTGCCTCCCTAATTTGACTCTTAGCATGAACACCCTGATGGTGTTGTTTTGACCTTCACACTCATTGATTATGATCATTTTGGTCCCATGTGGGGGTAAACCACTAGGGGGATATAATTTTAGAGCATATTTTTTATGCCCTGTGTTAACATGGAAACATTGGGTGTGGTTTAGGATGGTATTTTGGTGATTCTTATAGATAGGGATGAGTTGATCTTGAGTTGCAATGACTCTTCCCTACATTATGTTTTATGATGGCATCATGATATGTGCCTAGTTCAACTTTGTCTTATGTTTTTAGGAGGTGATCTTTGGGGTTGTGATGAGTTATTGAGGGACCCTACCCTAATCTTGTTGCCATAATAGTCAACACTCCCTTCAAAATTTGTGGCATGGCTTAACCACCTAATGTGTCTTCTATAAGTCTAGTGGTTGTATCGAGCATTAATAGGTCAATCTTTTGGTGTGACAACAACCACTACTTGTAACAAGTGGTATCAGAGCTTGGTCATAGGTTCGAATCCCTTTGGCTAACGCTAAGGGAGAGATTGTTGTCATAATAGTTAGTGCTCCCATTCAAATTTGTGGCATGGCTTAACCACCTCATGTGTCTTGTATAATTCTAGTGGTTATATCAAACATTAATACTTCAATCTTTTGGTGCAATAGAAACCACTACTTGTAATAGATCCGGTCATAGAATTTATTCTTTCTGCATTATAGACTCAGAATTAGATAAGCTATGTTGATGCATTATGGATTTATATTCTAATAGATAGAGGTTTGACCACACTGATTTATGATGTACTCTTTTCATGTTTCTTTTGTACTCATGTCAATATTTTTATGATGCAAGGGAGGATGGCATGAGGGGCCAAAGGCACACCCTAACTAGATCCACCTTGCAGAGATCACATGCAGAAGTAACAAACACACATGTGAGAGAGAGAATGCAAATATCTTTCATATATTTACTTCAATTGATTCATAGATGTCGGGCTGTAAGCCCTTCTTGATTTAGGCTAGATATTACAATCAAGTACAGAAGTCCTCCAACATGCGAGGATTTGAAACAAAACTTCTATTTCCTAGATTCTATCTCTGATGTACTAATTGATCTCCCTAAAACTATAAAAAAAGATTACATTATATAGAAGAGGCTACAGAACAAGTCAGCCTTCAGATCCACCATCAATGGAAGGAAAGACCATATCTAGGTCCACATGCTTCCCAATGATAGATACCATCATTAAATCTATGACCAAAATTAATTGCAAGATTCGGCCTTAACGGGAAACTAAAATAAACAACTTGGTAAGCAAGGATAACTAAGTGCCAAACAAGCATCACCGAGCACCAGGGAAATTCGATGAGCACCAAAGAGATGATTGACCAACTCGGTCAACAAAGGAAACTGAGCAACACCGAACCAACTTGGTCAAAGAAGGAACCGAGCAACACAGGAAAACACAAACATGTTTTTGGTGACACAGGATTGCCAAGGACCTGAGATGCTCCTACATCAAACACCTGTGGTTATTTGAAAATGATTCTCTGAATCATGAAATAGGTATGATCTGAGCTAAATCCAAATTAGATTGTGAAATCCATGAACTATCTTCAATTGGTCTATTCTTTTGCTTTACCAGATATTCCATATATTGTTTTCCTCTTGTACTTATACTAGTTCTTTGCTCAAAAATCTACTCAACTTCTTCTGTCTGTTTCTTAGGATAGTCATTCGGTACTACCATTTCTTCATCTAACTCATGGTACTCATATAAATCAGAAATGTTTAAAATAGGTGATATATCCATGTCATCAAGTAACTCAATCTCATAAGCATTTCCACTGTCAAATCTCTTCAAAATCTTACAAGGTCCAAACTTCTTCATTTTCAGCTTCCCATATGTTCCAATAGGAAATCAGCCTTTCTTCAAATGAACTATTACTTCATCACCAACATCAAAAGTCTTATGTCTTCTTGATCTATCAGCTTTGTCTTTGTATTTCTGATTACTTTTCTCCAGCTTATATTTCACATCTTCATGCAATGTCTTCATGTACTCAGCAAACTTTACTCCTTCAGCACTTCTCTTTCTTTCATAAACAATATCCCTCAAATCTGATATACCTCTCGATTGTATGCCATTTACAATATCAAAAGGTATTTTTCGAGTACTCTTATTAACTAAATTATTGTATACAAACTCTTCTTGTGCCAACACAAAGTCCCAATTACCTGGTGTGTCTCCAACCAAACATCTCAAAATATTCCATGATAAGAGTGTTTAGCCCTCTGAGTAAGTGGTTTGGGGTCATGTTAAGCACCTTGATTGGGTCTTTGCATGTATTTGGCTTTCTCCCTACTTTCCACTTCTTCTCCGCACTTGATTTCTTCATTCTAGGTGAAATTAGGGTTAAGGTCTTAAGGACTTTCCTGATTTTACCTCTTCCATGGCTCTATCTTCTAGGTATGGTTTAGAAATGAGACCTCCTAGTCTTTCATCACATCATTCTGAGGATTTTCTATCTGTTCCTGACACTAGGTCCTATTCTGATATCAAATCTTGCATCTTTGGCATCTCCTGGAACCTCTGCTACAAATCTTGACAAAGTTCAGGTCTGAGGTCAAAGTCAACCTCGACCCTAACTAGGTCAGGGTCAACCTTGACCCTGACTAGGTCAAGGTCAACCTTGACCTTGACCTGTTCTCACTAGGATTTCAACCTCTTCCCACTAGGATTTCAAAATCTCATTTTCCGGTAATTTAGCTTTCGAAAAAGTTATTTCCCACCTCTGGGTTGGCTATTTTGGGTTCCAAAATGGTAAATCCTTTAATGGTATTTAATCAAGCTATATTTTCTAAAGGTGAGGACCTAATTGGGATTTAATTCTTCAAGGTGGCCCATCTAGAGGAGTGTGCCCTAGATCACTATAAAAGGAGGCCTTCCTCTCTCATTTTCATATCAAGTTTACATCACATCTCAAGCTCTCAAGTTCTCAAGTGCAAGCAAGTCTTCAAGCATTCAAGTGTTCAAGTATTCATCCATCAAGGAGTTCCATTGTTAGCTATTGAAGGATTCAATCTCTTTGAAGCCTCCTTGAAGATTCATCCTTCTCCATTCATTCAAACCTTCTCATATGCAAATATCAAATCAAGATTGGTGTTGAAGATCAAAATACCATTGATTGGAGACATCCTACATTCATTGAAGCATTCTTACTTGTGGATTTGAGGATTTAAATCCTCTACAAGGACTTCAACATAAGCAAGGTGATTTGTTTCAATTAATTTTTTTATGCACCATATATTTTAATTCAATTTCAAGGTTAATTCCTAAATTGGGGTTTGACCAAGGCAAACCCCCCATACAACCAAAAACCCCCATTTTCTTGTAGCTACAAGTGTGAAATCTCAGATCTGAGAGTGAATTTGGATACCCTTTTCGATAATCTTTCAGGATCTACGAATAGAATCAGAATTGGACTTCAAATAAATAATGTGGTCTTTGACCTTTTAAAAGGTCAAAGTTGACCTGTGTGAATTTGGAGAAAAGATTTCAGGGTTTTGTCCGCCTCGACATTTCCAGTCCAAAAGAGGTGATGGAATCTTCAGAAAGTTCATACAAAAGCCAAAATTCAGCATTTTCTAGATCTACCCTAATTCAAGGTTAGTATTTGCACTTCAATTATTTCAGATTTCAAGCTTGATCCAACTATAGGGAACTATAGGATTTATTCTTTCTTTCATATTCTTCATAGATTGATTTGATTGTGTATTAACCTCTTGGTTGATCAAATTGGATCTCTCCTTTTGGAATTTGGATTTAGGAGTGAATCTTACATTTTCCCCACACACATACACCAATAGAGGTGATTCCAAATTACATCTATTCATTTATGTATGAGAATCCAATGTATTTATACTGTTATCAGATTATCTCCATTTGAATCCTGAGCTTATGGATTGTAACATCAAGGGTGTTTGATTTTTTTGTTTGCATTTCCTATGTGTTTGCAAGTGGAGTTGTCTTCGCAGAGATAACTAGGTTCAGGATTAGTTTTCAGATGTGTATGGGCTAGGGTATCAAAGATATTTTATGCTTGTCTTCCAGTAGCAGCTAGTTAATGTACTCCTTGTTTATAGGTCTCTTCTAAGGGGAGGGTTAAAATCCTTTGGATAAGGTGATAACATGTCTGGGTACATAGGTTGATAGTTGAAGTGAGGTCTGGATAGTGGTGTATGATTGATGTAAGGAATCAACATATTGGGTATATTGTCTTCTTGTTTCATAGCTCTCTGTTGTAGTGATGTATTTGACTTTGTTTACCATTGGAAAAGGCACTGGTCTATGAGAGATTTAGGGTATCTCAGGGGTCCTTTCAACCCAACATCAAATCATTTACATAAAGCACCACCTTTCCCTTTCATGTTGTTAGGATAGGTTTCTAGTCTTTCATATTCATTTCATGCAAGTAGGGCTATTGCATAAGGTCATGTTTTCATTGGGGTACAGGATACCTATAAGAGTCTGAAAGCTATTCCACAATAATATATCTACAGGCCTATTGTCTATCATGAGATGTCTTGAGTGTGCAAATAAGGCAATACCCGCCTGAGTGATGTGGAGCTCAAAGAAGAAGGGGGATTCCTTTCAATCCTCATTAATTGGATTTTTTTCTTATCAAACTTGAGTGCACAATCTGAGAGTCAAGCCCACATATTTATTCAAGTTTGGTCCTACAAGGAAAGGCTCCAACATGATGTATTTATACAAGGTATAAAATGTGTCATTTTAGAAAATGTATCCACAACAACAAATATAGAATCATTACCTCTTACTGTCTTCGGTAAGCCAAGAACAAAATCCATACTGATATCAATCCAAGGTTTCTCAGGAACAAAAATCAGTGTATACAATCCAGTATTTTGACTTACTCCTTTTGCAACTTGACAAATTCCACAACTTTTCACAAATTTTTGAATATATTTATACAACTGTGGGCAAAAGTATTTCTCCTTAAGAAAATTCAATATTTTATCAACACCAAAATGTCTAGCCAAACCACTACTATGTTTCTCTTTTATCAAATTATTTCTCATTGGTCCTCTTAGTACAACTGAATACCTTTAAAAAACATACCTTCTTGAATGAAATATTCTTCCCATTCAGTACTCGGTTGATCTTGAATAGGTGCTCTACACTTTCTCCACGGCTCAGAAAAATCAAGATCAAATTCATAAGAATCTCTTATGTCATCAAACCCAAGAACTTCAATTTTCATCTTGGTCATCAAAGATCTCCTTCTACTCAATGCATTTGCAACTTAGTTAGTGACTCCACTCTTATGGTTTATCACAAATGTATAACTCTGCAAATACTCAACCCATTTCACATGTCTCTGATTCAATTTATTTTGACTACCCAAATACTGTAAAGCTTTATGATCAGTATACAACACAAATTCACTCGGTATCAAATAATGTCTCCATTTCTTTAGTGCTTAAACAATAGCATAGATTTCTTGATCATACATAGAGTATTTCCTTTTTGCATCATTCAACTTTTCACTAAAGAAAGAAACAAGTTTACCTTCTTGACTCAACACAGCTCCAATTGCACTTCCACTTGCATCACATTCCACTTGAAATATGATGCAAGAGACTCTTGGGTCCTTGGCAATCCTGTGTCACCAAAAACATATTTGAGTCTATTTGTGTTGCTTAGTTCTTGCTTAGACCGAGTTGGTTTGGTGTATCTCAGTTTCCTTTGTTTGCTGATGTTGGTCAGTTATCTCTTTGGTGCTTGGTAATTTCCCTGGCGCTCGGTGATGTTGGTCTAGTGCTCGGTTGGCTTTGCTTGCCAACAGATTTCATTTGAGTTTCTGTTGAGGCCAACTTGGGCATTGATTTTGGGTCATAGATTTAATGCTAGTATCCATCATTGGGAAGCGTATGGTCCTAGATCTGACCATTCCTTCTATTGATTATGGATCTGAAGGCCAACTCAGTTCACTAGCCTCTTGTATAAATGTAGTTGTTTGGTTAGAGTTTAGGGAGTTAGTTTGGAGAGCAAGTTTTGGTAGAAGATAGGAGATAGAAGATTAGAGATTATCTGCAAATCTTCACATGTTTGAGGACTTATGTATTTCATTGTAATGATCTTGCATTGTCTCTCTCCCACTGTGTTGTTTTTGCTTCTGTGTGTTGTTGAGCAAGGTGGTTCAGGTTAGGGTGTGCCATCTATTGGCTCTTCCAGCCCTCTCTTGCATCAGGTGGTATTAGAGCAAGGTTAGATTTGGATCTAGGTTTACGAATCTAGATTTGAAGGTTCCTTCTTGTGAAGCCCTAGTTGAATTGTTGTGGGGTAGCAGATTGTGATCTGACCTGCAGTTGCAGAGGGTTTTCAAGATGGTTCATGGGAGGTGTGATGCAGATCTAGGATTGGTAGACATGTTGAGACAAATTGTTGCTAGATTGGAAGTGTGTGTGCTAAAATGTGATTAAGTAAACACACTTCAATGCATCATTACTTGATCTACTTTGAATAAATTGAGAAATCAAATCGATCCTTTTCCTCCTAGTAGATTTTTGTTTGGGATGCTCTCAAATTCATTTCATTCCAGTGACATGAAAATAAATCTAAATGAATGATTTAACATGCATATAGGATGAGATGAAAATTTATCCAATTACCAATTAATGTTCATCCAATTAACAAAAACTGAGTGTTCCTATGTGATTAAAGTGCAATGATAATGTGGATTCTAATTTATGATGCAATTATAATTAATCCATATTAAGCTTGAAATGAGATGTTCCTATCAAATGTATGCAATAAACTCAAACTATCAACTTTAATGCAAAATAACTTAAATGCTTATTAATCAAAATGATAGTAATACTTTAGCAAAAACTAGGATGATTGTGATGAGAATGAAGCTCACTTATATAGAATTGAATCAGAAATGAACGGCTAGGATCGATTGAAAATGAGAGGTGAGGATTGATTCAAAGACTCGGTCTCAACAGAAACTTCACAAATCAACTAAAGAGCTCAGTAGATAAATTTTGGATATTTCAAAAGATTGTTGAGTTAACTAGATTGATTCTTTAGTTAATTATCTTGTTCCCATTTTATAAGATTAATTTGATCAAAGATTTCCAAAACTATCTTTTGATGACATAAATATGCACTTTAAGATTTTAAATAATAAGTTTAATTCATTTTTGTCAAAGAGGTGGTGAAATAATCAATTTAAATCCCTTTTTATAATTTATTGATAATTAACTCATTCATTTAATGAATATTTAGAATATTCATTAAATAAATATTTAGAGATTTGATTTAATTTATTTACTTTATTGATCCTTGAACCATTAATTAAATAAATAGTAAGAATTCGATATAATTGCCAATACACTTAGGATTAGGGATTAATCAATTATTATTAATTCAGTGCAGAAATACAATCAAGTCAATTTTATGAATTTAGAGAGCCTTGGGTTAGGACTTAAGATAATTGATTGAGTTGAAGAATAATTCAAGATCAGGGGCCTATGGTTTTGGGTGACCATTTTTGAGTGATTACATTTGCCCCTCTTTTAATGATATGTGATTAGTGAATCGATTCAAAGAACATATAGTGATGAGACTGATGATGACAACTAATGAACTTGATGTGAAGCGATGAAGTTAATTACTGTCGAAAAGATTCTTACCCATTGGTTTGGTTTGAATGATCAATCAGTTTGTTGTGAAGCGATGAAACCAATTATCATTAGGACATTGACAATGCCGTTGACTTGATTTAGTGTGATGAAGCCAAATGGACTTGATTAAGGACAAAATGAGTTTGATACGGAGTGATAAAACTGATGTCCTTTTTAAGATTTGATCATGAGAAATCTCAACTTGATGTGGCGCAGTGAAGCTGAGATGCCCCTAGTATTTCATTCTGATTGTTTGATATTATGATTATGCCCCCTCGGGAGTGAAATCAAAAGATGACAAGGTGCCCCAGTTTGATTAGGTCAAGGGTACATTCTACACTAAATACTTTGGTTGACTTAGGTTGACAAAAATATGGGTATGGGTTAACCAATGATAGGAAGGAGGGAAGAGGTGAATTGGAAGAATAAAAGATTGATTAGAAATGCGGTCAACTGGTTTTAGGGTTTGGAAGTCAAAAAGAAATTTTGACCATGTTTAGAATGTCAAATTTTGATTTTGACCCCAAAAATGAGATCAGACCAGGTCAATTAGGTAAGGATGTGAATTTCAAGCCAATCGGAGCAAGTTGAAAAATGGGTCAAAAAGCTATATAAAGGCCAAATATGTCATTTTCCATTCATTTTGACTTCTTTGAGTTTTGCAAAACCCTCTTGAGTGAAGATGGAAAATGCAATCCCCAAGGCAACTCACTGATTTGAATGAAAATGAGTGCACAACTAACCTAGACACTACGGTCCAATGGTGAGTCATCAAAATCTAAGCTTTGTTTGAATCATTTTTGTACTTTCTTGTCCATTTTCTGTGTTTTAATTTTCGTGCTCACGGTGAGTCATACGAGCTTGTGAGAAAACTCATACAAGTAAACTCTCACTGGTTTTGGCTCGTACTAAAGTGACCCTTAACTCATTTTGGGGCTACCCTTGACTCATACAAGGGTTTAGGATTTTTCCCTCTTGCTCATGTTCATACAATATACAGGCTCGTATGAGAGGGTTTTCTCATACTAGGAGAACCCTTTACTTGTACGAGTAAAGTTGTCTGCCCCTATTTACTCGTACAAATAAATAGCGAGAAAATTTGGATGTCAAGACACCAAATTTTGAACTTGATAATTTTTGCAATAGAATCTAGGATGTGTACTTTCATTTGTGATTATGTTTTGATGTCAAAATAATAATGTTTTCTTGGTTTATCCATGTAGGAGGTTCTTCTTGATATACAGTTCAGGATTACATATCCACCGACGTCAAGGTTGTTGGCACAATTGTTAGAGGATGAGCATAATATCTTAGCTAAGTGCAGGTTTGGTTGGCTTGGAGGGATTCTGGATATCTGTGTGAACCACAGATTACTGACTGCCTTGGTGGAATGATTCCATAGTGAGCACAATACATTTCACTTACACACTAGTGAGATTACTATGACCCCAGAGGATGTTTATCGCATCCTTCACATTCCATTTAGTGGTCCATTGGTATAGTATGAGACATCGCGGATGCTTGGGGTACTATCGATTTGCAGGATTTTCCATGATGATGACATCCTAGAGAGATGGGTAGGATGGGACACCATGATGTCCAAGTATAGTCAGGTATCACCTTTGGCATGCATGATGGCAGGGTACATAGGCTATTTTCTTATGCCTAATAGGGGTCAACAGGGATTCCAGAGTGGTTGGGGACCCACATTAGAGAGTTTACTGGGTAGACCAATAAAGATGGGTTGGGGATCATGCATGTTAGCACACATATCACAAGCTCCATGAGATAGTGTATAGGGGAGTGAGGACACTAGCCACAGAGGTTTTGATTCTTTAGATCTCAGCTTGGGATCAACTGCCCATATGGCCTATATGTAATGTGTCAAGGATAGTAGGATAGCCATTTGTATATAGTTATACAGGTTATGTGGTTCAGCCCCACTTAGGGAAGATTGCGTATTGGAGGTGACAGATAGATGATATGATAGCTGTCACATGGTGTCCATATCTAGGGACAAAGCCATGGAGTGATTGGAGGACTCAGTAGAGAGATATATTTGTGACATGACTACTGATAGATCGCAATGATGTTGTGATAGAGCATTTCATCGTATCCCAGGTATTACATCAATATGGTCACCAACAGGTGATATCGGGAGAGTACACAGCATATGCTCCATTTGTAGATGAGACCAAATTTGGGTGGGGGCGGAAATTGGTACCAGCGACTACCTTACAAGATTTGGCATTGGTTCAGTGAGGTAGTATGTATATATATATATATATATATATATATATATATATATAATATATATATATATATATATATATATATATATATATATGTATATGTATATATGTATGTATGTATGTATGTATATATATATATATATACATATATATATATGTATATACATATATATATACATATATATATATATATGTATATATATATATATACATACATACATGTTAGATTTGACAAACGCAAATCATCCCAAGAACACCTGCATGCAAGACTGTCACAAAGAAGAAGCAAAAAGACAGAAAGCTATGGCGGCCAAAAGGCCAGAGACTGCAAAACCATGTTGCAAGAAAATAATCTTCTATTAACAATGATGAAAATAATACAATCTCCTTAGTGAAATGAAAGAAGTGAATCCTTATAAAAGGAAACACGAAACCCTAAAGGCTAAAACCCTAAAGAATTATAAAGCGCCTAAGTGAAACTTAAGCCTAGAGTATGATAAACTAATAATTAAATGATTTAATTATTAGCTAACATAAGACTACTCTAACACCCCCCCTTAAGTGTAACTTAGGGAGAAGCAAAAAAAGCTAAACTACTGCAGAAAGCAGGAAAGATGGGTCCCGGCAACTAGGCCTGATCAGGTACCCAAAACATAAAGCAAAAGATGTCCCAGAGAAAGGAACAAGAAGAGAGCAAGAAACTCCTCTGAAGCATGTCTGAAAACTCTGTCAGAAGATACTGCTGGAACCCCCACTGAAGTGCATGACCAAGTAGAGAAGACAAGTGTCTGAAGAGCTGATCAATCGAAGAGGTGACCTCCAAAAAAGGAATGAATGAGTGTCTATATAGTAGATGATCCATCTCACCGAAATGCATAGGTGCCTAGCCACTGCATCCTCCTAGTACATAGGAACAAAAACTGAATACGTAGATCACTTAACCGAACCAAGGAAGCAATAGAACCAACAGGTGAACCCCCCCATAATGCTGAACTGGGAGAGGTGACAGGAACACTGAAATGCAGTACCAGAAACAGCTGCAGAAGAAGAACCAGGAACACCAATAGTGCAACAGAAGCACACACACAGGATAAAGGGCGGTGTCATAGACACAGTCTACATGGGCTAATGTCGTGGAAGGTACGCTTAATTGACAAGAGTGGATGCGCCTATAGTGGCAAATGCATCAGAATCCCCCCATGGCACTTTATAACTAAGTGCGAATACTAAAACTGAACCAGGTGAAAAAGATCCCAAAAAAGCAGAAGAGGGCACTTTATCTCAGTGCGTTTACAGAACAAAGATACATCAGAAAGAGCATGCAAGCTCAGAAGTCAGAAAGAAGAGTGCACTAAGAAACCAGAAGAAGAGATCCCCGGACCTGTAGAACTAAGCACACCACCAGAGGGCATAAACTGCATAACTCGGAGGAGTGAAAACCTGGAGCAGAATCTGGAAGAAATACCTCTGCCACTGAATAGTACACAGAAACAGCTTTCCGACGATATCTCGTTTGCCGAAAAAGGAGTCCGGATGAGCCAGATATGACTCCCGGAAGGCAAAAAAAGACACCAGACTTCAATAGCAAAAAAAGCTATTGAAACGGTGGAACCAAAAACCCTAACCTCCATCATCGGAAAGTGCTCGGAAAGAGCTTTCCGACGATATAAAGAAGTCAGAAAAAAGCCCCCGTATGCTCCCTGTAGAGCGAAAAAAGCCCAGGGTACCCCCAAAAAGGCAAGATAAGAGCCCCAGGGCTAAAAAAAATAGGCCCCCGGGCGCATGGCGCGCTCCGGGGGCTGGGCCGCAGCCCCTGGTCGGTCATATGACCGTGCTGCTGCGAATAGCAGCCCGCGGGGGCTGAAACCGGCCGGGCGGCGGCTGGGCGGGCCGGAGCGGGGCTGGGAGGCGGCGCTGCTGCCGGCGGTGGGCGGGCCGGCGGAGCGGAGGGCGCGGGCGGCGGGGCCGAGGGCGGCGGAGGCCGCAAAGAGGCGCTGCAGCGGAGCGGTGGGCGGCGGTGGCCGCGGCGGCGCGGCGGGGGCGCGCTGGCCGGCAGCCGCTGCGGGTGGCGCGTTGGCGGTGCGCTGGCGGCGTGCCATTTTTACAAGAAAAAAACCTTTTTTTTTTGCATTTTTCGAGAATTTTTCTCGATTTCCGAGCCCGTACTGCCCATAGGAGGCTGAAAAAATTCCACCAGAGGCTCCGGTGTCCAAATCGGACGAGCTTTATATGGATTCTGGGGTTTTTGGGCCTTCTGGACGCAATGGAAGTGTCCGTTTGGGGCCCAAAATGCCTCCAAAAATAGAGACCCCCCAGAACCACTAAAAAAAGCCAAGAAAGCTTCTGAAACCCTCTGTGCTTCAATAAAACTCGAACAGCCAGCAGCAAGATGGCTCTGATACCATGTTAGATTTGACAAACGCAAATCATCCCAAGAACACCTGCATGCAAGACTGTCACAAAGAAGAAGCAAAAAGACAGAAAGCTATGGCGGCCAAAAGGCCAGAGACTGCAAAACCATGTTGCAAGAAAATAATCTTCTATTAACAATGATGAAAATAATACAATCTCTTTAGTGAAATGAAAGAAGTGAATCCTTATAAAAGGAAACACGAAACCCTAAACGCTAAAACCCTAAAGAATTATAAAGTGCGTAAGTGAAACTTAAGCCTAGAGTATGATAAACTAATAATTAAATGATTTAATTATTAGCTAACATAAGACTACTCTAACAATACATACATATATATATACATATATATATATACATATATATATATACATATATATATATATACATACATATATATATATACATATATATATACATAAATATATATACATACATACATATATATACATACATACATACATACATACATATACATACATACATATATGCATACATATATACATACATACATACATACATATATATATATATATATATATATATATATATATATATATATATATGTATGTATATATGTATGTATTTATGTATGTATGTATATATATATATATGTGTGTGTGTGTGTGTGTGTATACATATATGTATGTATATGTATATATATATATACATATATGTATGTATATACATATTGTAGACACCTAAAAATCTTTTAGAAAATAAAGTATTTTTATTTTCTAAAAAATTTCTGATGACATCATCATTTGTTAATTAATTATTTATTTAATTTATTTATTTATTTTTATGTCATTAAATCCCTTTATCTTAATTAAAAATATTTAATTAAGAAATCCCTCCCAAAAATGTTTAAATCTTATTTAAACATTATTTCCCTATTTATTAATTATTTTAATTAATAAACTGACCAAAAATTCCAAAATAAATAATTTATTTATTTTTTGCCCAAAACTTGGCCAATTTCTTTAAGACCACTAACCTCTTCCAAAATCTTCTAATCCTTCTTTAATTTCGATTAAAGGCTAATCCCATCATTTCCTAAACCTAATCCCAACTCAAAATATTTAATTAAGATTAAATATTTAATCCTCATATTTGTTAAATTCATTTTAATAAATATTCTCAAAACCTAAACCATGGAAATAAATAAATCTTTATTTATTTCCTAAAATCCATGTTTATCCTAAGGAAATTTTAGACTCTTCTAGAAAGTCCTAACCCTAATCCTAATCCTAATCCCTCCCCTAATCCTGTCACATTCCCTAACCAAGGTTAGCCAACTCCTAAGCTTAACCCAAAGTCAACAAACTTCTAGAGACTTCTCTTACATGCATTAAGTGCATTTAAGGCCTCCTTATCCCTCTTGCATGCATTTATCATGCATTTAAGAAGCCCCTCACCCCTTTCTTACATCCTTTGACCTTAGGCACATTTCCCAAATTGTGCACATTCCTCCCATCTTTCAACTCAATGCCCTTGTGACACTTGTCACAAGGAGGTGGCCCTGAACTAGCACAATCCATGTGCTCCCCTTTGAATGAATCTTGGCCTCTCTTAAGGATTTTGATCTTGGCCATTCATTCCTCCTTCCCAAATCCTATAAATGCTCCTCCTTTCAAGAGAAAATTAATTAGCTTAACTTTTATTCTCATGCATTGTTATCATGCCCATTTAGCTCTAGACTTAGCATAATCATCTTAATCTAGCTTACTTTCAAGCATTTTAGCTCATCCTAATTTAGTAATAATGGATTAACTTAGTTTATTTCATTATTTTACATAAGCATAGCATCATATCACATCTCTATTTGGTCTAAAATCAATCTTAGCATAATCACACTTGCATTGAATCTCCATTTAAGCATCGTAGTTTGAGTTCTTGAGGCCTTAGGGGCAATCTTGGGTGTTCTACCCATTATTGTGCCATTTTGGGGGGTTTTCATGAGTCTCAAACCATTTTAGAATGCATTAGAGTATGCTCCAAGTGCTTAGAGAGCACACCCACATCCCCCTTAAGCAAAAGCAAATCAAACAGTGCTTGGGTGCACCTGTTTTAGCTCAATCTGAGGTGGCTTAGCTTAGGCTTTTTCCTTGTTTTGATTTGATTTCATGCTAGATTAAACTCTTAACGTTTGATTGATTTGAGTCTTTCAAAACAGATAACAGGATCCTCAAAAGCCTTGCACACACATATATATATATGTGTGTGTGTGTGTATACATACATATATGTATATATATATGGATATATATCTATATACATACATATATATATATACATATATATTGATATATCTATATATAGACATATATAGAAAGATATATATCTCTCTCTATATATATATATAGATATATATGTATATATATACATGTATATCTAGATATATATCTATATATATGTGTGTGTGTGTGTGTGTGTATTTATTTATTTATTGTCATACATATATATATATACTATATATTAACTAACATGGCATCGAGCAGGGAGCGATGGAGATAAGGTGGGAAACCAAATTACAAAATCTCCTACAAGCAGATTCCTCACAGGAGGTGCAGGTCCCTCTTCCATAGGGGGAATCCCCATGGATTCATCTAGAGATGATGTTGAAAAAAAGGAAAATGATGGAACCACAGGTTATGGGGACCCAGGAACAGGACCCATTAAGGGTATTGAGACAGCAAAATGGTCCTCGCTCTTTGGGGTCAAACCAACATGTAAGTCTATCTTTTATCCTATTAGAAATATCTCTAATATGTCTAAAGGGAAATATGCTATTGCTATTCCTGATCAAGTCATTGACCATAATATAAAAAGAATAGAAAACTCTTTAGTTGGTAGATTCATTGGGGTTAGACCTAATATCAAAGTTTTTTGAGCCTTTGTTAACAAAATATGGAATCTTAAAGGACATGTGGATGTTATTGCCATGAATAAAGGATACCTATCTTTTTTATTCTCATGTGAACAAGATAGGAAGAAAACTATCATTATTGGACCATGGTACATAGGAAGAAACACTATGTTTTTACAAAAATGGTACCCAAGTATGGTTCTTAATGAGGAATTTATAGTCCAAATCCCTATTTGGGTTAAGATCCCTAGTCTTCCTCTTGAGTACTGGAATGAATTTTTTTTTTGTTGGAATAGCGACTTCATTTGGTGAACTACTCTCTATTGACCCTGTAACAGCCTTAAGAAGAAGATTGACACACACTACAATATGTGTCGGAATGGTCCCTGAAGCTGATATTTTAGAGCAAATAGAAATGGAATCTAAGCTTGGGAAATGGATATAGAAGCTAGAATATGAAACAATACCTTTTTCTTGTTTTCGATGTAAAAAGGTTGGGCACTAGGAAAAAAAATGCCCAACAAATACATCTAGGAAAGTTCAGCAGAAAAAGATCTGGAAACCTATTGGAAAGAATGGAGAATCCTCAGATGGAGTGGTTAGCTCTATTCCTAAGAACATTGAGGAAAAGACTAATGAGAAAGAAAGATCCAAAGATGGAAAAAAGAGTGACAATAAGAAAGAGAATGAAAAATGATAGATAATCCAGCATAAAGATTCAGAAATAATGGACAAGCATAACTCTGAGATTATGAAATAGAATAACAATGAAAAGGAGGTAGATCATAAAAATGGGTTTTTTCAAGATACTTTTGAGATACAAAATGAAAAAAACTATATCATTCAGAACCAAACTAGGTAGATTCATCAAGATGACAATCACTCATCTACACAACAAATGGGGAACTCTTATAGTCAGCAAGGGGAATCAATGCCTAGAAGAGAGGAGAGTGTATTTTTTGATGCCCAACAAGATAAGTTATGGGTCCTAGGCTTTTGGACATGTCTCATAATTCTCCAACTATAGGGGAGAATAAATCTGAGGTAGAAAAATTTCATAAATGGGGGGATCGGGAAGATATCTAGACAAAGTGTTGGGAATCGGTGAAAGTGAAAACTCCTTTACTATTGTAGAGAAAACTAAAGGAAAAAAAATCTGGTTGCTAAAGCCCAAAAGAATAACAAAGTTAATCTACCTGATTTTGGAGGGAACCATCTATCACCACCAGGGAGGCCACTAAGTTCAAGGAAAAGGAACTAGGAGGATGCTAAAAATATAGTGGATGGTACTCAGAAGACCATCACTTAGGTCAGTATAACCAAAAAGAAATGAAGATCATTTCATGAAATATTCAAGGGTTAAATAACCCTCATAAGTAGGACCTTATTAGAAACATGGTAAGAGATAACAGACTTGATATTGTCTTGATACAGGAAACTAAAATGTCTAAGGATAAGGTAGAAAATCTTAAGTTTTTCAAAATAATTTCATTAGTGGAGGAAGCTTGGATGGAGCCTTTGGATGTATTGTTACTTTTTGGAATGGAGATATTATAAAAGGTAAATTCATCATCCAAGATAATAATATAGCTTGTATCAAGTTTCAACACATAAAGGATGGTACTTCTTGGATCCTCGCCAATATATATGCTCCCAATACTAAGGATGGGAGACAAAAATTCTAGAAAAATATTGATCAAGTGAGGAATCTTTTTGTGAATGAAAGTTGGATCATCATGGGAGACTTTAATACTCCTCTTAAGGAAGATGATAAAATTAGAGGTAGTCAACCTAATCTGGATAGTAGACTTGACTTGATGAACTTTATTACCAAACAAGCTCTCATTAACATTCATCTTCAGGGGGTAAACTATACTTGGACTAACAAAAGAGAAGGAGAGAAGCTTATTCAAGTGAGACTTGATAGGGCTCTTATTACTAATGACTGGTACCAACACTATTTTTTCTCTCTGACAACCTTTCTTAGAGCTGGTTCTGATCATTACCCTCTCTCTTTTATTGTTGATCCTATTTCTAGAAAAAGGAACTTTCCCTTTAGATTTGAGAAAGTGTGGACTATTCATCCTGAGTTGGCTCAAAAATTAAGAGATTGGTGGTAGATTAAAATTGATGGGATAGCTATGTACTGATTAGCTAATAAGCTTAGACATGTTAAAGACAACATCAAGACTTGGAATAAAGATAATTTTGGAAATATTTTCTCCTCCAAGGCTGACATTATGTTAGAACTTAAAGACATTCAGGACTCAATACAAACATTTGGCTATTCGAATTTCCTCAAGGAAAAAGAGAGTGAATTTTTAATTATCATGATATGGCACACAAGGAAGAAATCTTCTGGAAGAAAAGATCTTGAAACATCTGGCTAAGAGAGGGGGACAAAAAAACCAAATTCTTTCACATGTCAGCAAGAAACCACAAAACTGCTAACAGAATTTCTAAACTCAAAGTCAATGACAGAATAGTGGAGAAGGAGGAGGATCTCTCTAAGGAAGCTAAAGATTACTTTTCAAACCTGTTGACTCAGAATAACTTGCCGGACCAAAATTTTCAACAAGAAATCCTAGATAGTATCCCTAAAATCCTCACTGAAAATGAAAATTTATTTCTCAATGCTATTCCTTCTAATGAAGAAATTAGGAGGGTTATCTTTTCCTTTGAAGGTAGAAAATCCTCAGGCCCTTATGACTATCCTGTGTTCTTCTTTCAAATGTACTGGTCTATTTTTGGTAAGGATGTCACTGATGTTGTTAAAGAATTTTTCAGTTCTAAAAGAATCCTTAAAGAAATCAATGGTACCTTTATTTCTCTTATCCCTAAAAAGGCAGGGGCTGATGCTATGGATCTCTTTAGGCCTATCAGTCTTTTTAACTCCACTTATAAGATTATTTCTAAAGTGATTACTTCTAGAATGTTGACTCTCCTTCCCAGGATTATTTCCCACCAACAAACTAGTTTTGTTCTGGGCAAACAAATTTTGGATTTGATCATCACTCTTCATGAAAATATCCATTCCTTGTTCATGGCCAAGAAAGAAGGGTTTGTCTTGAAAATTAATCTTTCTGAAGCTCATGATACAATTGATTGAGCTTTTTTACAAAAAACTCTCCTTGCTTTTGGTTTTAATCATAATTGTACTAAGATTTTGATGTAGCTTGTCACTTTAGCTACTTTCTCTATTTTAGTTAATGGCTCTCCTTCCCCCTTCTTTAAATCTTCAAGGGGCCTTACGCTGGGGGATCCCCTCTCTCTTGTGCTATTTTTTATTATGGATGAATGCTTGGGAAGATTTATAGACAACGTTGTCCAAAATGGCAACCTAAAAGGGCTCAAACCTTCATCTTCCAACTTTGTCTATTCCCATCAGCAGTTTGTGGATGACTCTATATTTTTGGGAGAAGATACTATTTCTAAAGTCGGGAATCTTAAAAATGTTCTCAAAAAATACAACAATGCAACTGGTCAAACTATTAATTGGAAAAAAAGCTTTATATATTTCATCAATACTCCAGATTATAGACAGACAAAAATTAGCAGAATAATGGGGTGCCAAATTGGCCAGCTCCCTCCTACCTATTTGGGTCTCCCCCTTGGTCTCAACCCCCCTGATGCTTTCTGGAGCACCTATAGACACCTAAATTTGATTAAATTATTTAGTAATTTTATTTAGTCTTCTCCTAAGGCATTTTATTAATTAAATATTATTATTTAATTAATTTATGTCATCCCCTAGTTAATTAATTTAATTAATTAACTATAGTCCTATTAATTATCTAAATGACAAACCCATAGTCTGATAATTAATTAAATTCCTATTTCTCTATTAATTTAAATGGATACATTTATCTAAATTAATTAATTCATAAAACCCCTTTTCCTCCCACTTGGAATTAAATAAAATATTTAATTCTAAAAGTCCTAATCCTCCTCCATTAGCTAAATGACCCTTGCTTAGCTAATCTAACCCTCCACTCATTCTCTCTCCTCCCATCACATCTCCCTAATCCTCCACTTACCCTCTAATACAAGCCTAAACCACCCCTTAAGAATGTGCACAATCATAATCCAAGATTAAGAAATGCTAATCCAACTCAAAATCAACCATTATGACAACACCTCCACATCCTCCAATGAGAAATCAAAAGCCTCTTACACCTCTTACACACTTGTCCCCTCTCACACCTTCCAAAGTTGACACATCCCTCAAGCATTTTACCTCTCCTCTCATCCTCCCTCATTGTGACACTTGTCACAATGCTATGCATTTGAGAAAGCACAATCCATGTGTTCTCCCTTGGATGCATCTCCACCATTGCTCACTCCCCTCTTGCCTCTTAATCTTGACCGTCCATTTCACCTTTCTTTCTATAAAAGAGAAGCTCTCCTCCTTCATTTTCAATCCACCATTGAAGCAAAGTTATTATGCCCATTTCTCTCTTGAAGCTTGAGCATAGCATTTGAGCACACATCCAATCTTTGGACAAATCTTCTACATCTTGGAGGTTTGCTTGAAGGTTTATATTACTTTTGAGTTGTTTGCTTCCATTTTTGTAGGTCTTAGCATAAGTGTTATCTATCTTTGTTTTGTTGAATGTTTAGCTTGCTCTTCATTTCCTTAACACTACATTTTTAGGTATTACATTTTGGCACGCCTGGTGGGACCCACTTCAAGGGTCATTTCTCTTCATCTTTCTTTTTTTTTTTGCAAAACTAACCCAAATACTAAGGTTTTTTTGTTGTTTGAGTGTGTTGTAAGGGTTTTTTGGGTATTTTGTAGGTTCAGGGCCAAAGAAGACACATTTGCGCAGACATTCCCACCTTCAGATTTTACACAGCATCAACATCCAAAAAAAATTGTAGTTTTGCGGGAACGCTTGTACTGACGCGGGAATGCTAATTTTGCTGCAAGAACGCTTGTACGAATTTGTAGGAATGCATTCCCGCAATGAAAACTTCTTTTTTCTATCTTTTTCTGCTCTCTATCCTGACTCTGCCAATATTTGATTGTACCCTTTTTTGCGGGATCACATTCCCGCAACGCGAAAATGTGTGTTGACCAGGTGAGATTGCCTGTGTTTGTTTTGTAAGCCGTAAGGCATTCACTGTTGTCTTTTTATTTTTTCCTTCATTCCTGCAACGCGAGATTGACAATTGACTTGCGGGAATGTTGTTTGACCTTGTGGGATCGACTGTTAAATCTTTTGTAAGTTGTACGACCCTATCATTTTTTTGAGGTTTTTGCCTGCTTTCCTACAACGCAGGATCAACCGTTGACTTCCAGGAATGCTTGTTGACTACGGGAACACATCCGCAGATATCAAACTCTATCTGCATTTATTATTTTGTCATTTTGATTTTTGTCTGATAGTCCACGGGAACACTGGTATGAATTTTGTGAGAACGCATTTTTGTTGCAGGTTTGCAGGTCTTTGCAGGAATGCTAGTTAAATTTTTTAAAACAAAATTAACTCATTTTGTTTTGGTGCATTAAAAAGAAAAATGTATGCTCACACAGGACTCACATTTCTCTTGGTGTTTAAAATAAATCAAAATCCAATCTCGAATGCCTAAGAAAAATAATAATAATAAATTTGCATTTTTTAAGATGTTTTAGTAAAATGCATTTTTGGAGGTCTTCGAAGTGTTTCTGGGCTATGATTGCTTCCAACAGTCTCATACTATTGAAATTTGCCTCTAGATAATTGGATTATCTTTCCAATGATGTAAACGGCATGCATTTTTGAGTTGTGAGCAGAAAGTTATGCCTTCTGCCAGGGGGGTAAAAATTTCAAAGTAGTTTTTTCCATCAACTAGTTTTTTGTACTAATCAAATTGGGCTCTAAACAATCAAATCTTGAGTGCATAATCAGAATGAACAAAGCAATCAAATAATTTTATTTTAGATTCTAAAAATAAGCAAACTCAATCTTGAATGCTAAAAGGAGTAAACACTTTTCTTGTTTTTGCAAAGCAATTTCCATTTCCAAGCATTTTCTTTCAAAAGAACCTTGCATGTTAAGAAAATGAGTGTTTGATGTTTTAGGATAGTGAACACTTAGTCTAAAACTAGGTTTAATTTGGAAATGAATACTTCTTGGCATGTTTGAAGGAGTGTTTTTCAACACTTCCTTAGAGCTTTTAAATTCTTTGCAAAACCTTGTTAAAGTAAGTGACGTGGAAGCAATCCACTTGTATATTTATCCTCTCCCCTTGCCTTCATGAATCTTGGGTGAAGAGAAAGATCAAGTCTGATTGAGAACACTTCTAGCGAGGCCTATCTAGAGAGAAGCACTTCCTCTTTAGAGAATGACCTCAAATCGGTAATTCCCCGATTGGTATATAAATAAGGTGTTGAGCAAACTCTCACCTTATCCCCACAAGCTTAGGTGAGGTGTGTTGATGGTAGCCTGAGGTAGGTGAATATCCCTATGATTTCAGCATGGTCAACTAGGCTCTTAAGTGAGTCACACGCATACAAACTGATTGGGGGGACGCCACAGACCTTATTAGAAGCCATTAATCAGAAGCCTACCTGATCTATTCCCGAAAGTATCATAATCTTTGTGCAAGGACCAACCCAAGTGGTTTCCTGGGTCACCTAAAGATTACTCACCATATGTATTCCTCTTTTAAGATATCAAGTTGTGGGCAAAGGTTGTGATACTAGCCTGTCTTGTAGGTAGAAATTGCTTGTGTGTGTTCTCAAAGTTACAAAACTAGTGAAAACATCTATTGAACATACACAATCAAAAAGTTCTACAAACAAATCATTTGCCATTTCAATTTAATCCTCTAGTCTAGAAGTCACCCAAGCCTCCAAAATCCTCTCATCCTAGTCTCCTAATCTTGGTCTTCACGTCATCCCACATCCTTTCCATCCAGTATTGTCCTCCTTTCCTCCCCATATCCTAGGCTAGCAAGCTCATCTTGGTCATCCCTCATCCCCTTTTCATCCTCTTTAGAGTCAGTCTTTCCTCCTATCCTAAGCTTGATCCAAATCTCAATTTGAGCTTACTGACCATCCTAATCTGAGCTTTAGCTTTCCTTCCATCCTCATCCTTCATCCCCATCCAACTCATCTACAAATCGTCATGTCCCAATTCCTTTATGATGAGTTCAGTCATCCTACCTTTTCTCCCACTTTATCCTATTCCAATGATGATGATAGTCTTGTTGATCATGATGAATACTTTGAAAACCTTAGCAAGCTTGCTCCAAAAATCCCTCAAAATCCAATCATCCCTCCAAACTACCCCACCAATTCTCCATACATACACACTAGTACTCCTTATCATACCTATGACAAGGGAAATCCATTACCCACACCTTCTTCCTATATTGTACCCACTTATCCCCCACATCCTAATCCAAATTCTCCATATCCTTATACTCCAACCCATTTTCAAAATCAAGATCCTAGTCTTCCAATCCAACACCATAATCCCCATACTATTGCTAATCCACCATCCTATCTATCCTACCTTTCTCCTCCATCCTATCTCAATCTACCATCTTCTATTCCTACCTACATTACCACAAATCCCCTTCCATAAGAAATATGCATCCCTGAATCCACTTCATATCCCATGCCTCAATCCATCACCCCCACCACACTAGTTAGTCAATCCAGTTCACAAGCTTCCTCCATGCCCACTTATGTGAACTATCTAGTCATGCCATCCTCGACCTCCTTTTTTGTGCAATCATCCCCTCAACCAAGCTCATGATCCACTACCCCACCTGCATGTGTGGACCATCCTAGTTTTCCATCTTCTACACACTCCAATCCTTCACCTCAACCTCCATCACGAAAGTCTCCAAGGAGTTTCACAAGGAAGCCAGGAAAAAATCCATCTTCTAAAGCCGAATAGTCATGTCATCTCAATCCTTCATGTGAATCCATCATTGATGGAGCCCATCCACCTCTTCCATCAACTATCCTTCCATAATATACCCCACTTATTGATCCCCTTCCATCTCCTGACATCATTGAGTCATTCCCATGCCTTGATTCCACCCAGTCCCCATCCACTTCTCCTCCTCCCAGCATTATGCAAGCCATGTCCAATGAGCCTCATGATTTCACCCCTCTTCCTACCATCACAATTGTAGAATCTCCCACTCTTTCATCCATACCATCTGAAGAGTGCATCCATACATCCCCCATCACTCTACTCACACCCATCCAATCCAGTGAAGATATTGTCCAAAAGCATGTTGAATCATCCTTTGAACTAAGTCAAAATCCAATCCCTTCACTTCCTCCATTACATGATCCATTGCTCCCATCCACTCCTCCATTTCAAGATCCATTACTATCCCCCAATCCTAGTCAAGATCATATCATCCCATCCCTTCCACTTCATGATCCTGTAACAGTTATCCCACCACCATCACTCTATCCCATTGGCCCACTTACATTTGTCAATGGTGGCCCACTTGAAGCAGAAGAAATAAGTTTCATATCTTCCACCATGACACCTAATACTGGAAGTTTATCTTATTCCCCAAGTCAGAAGTATCCTTTCTTGGATAAAATGCTCAAGAAATGGAATTATCAAGGTAAAGGCCTAGGTGTGCATGAACAAGGAAATCTAGAGCCCATACAAGACAAGAAACATCCAAAATCATGTGGTATTGGTCATACATCCGAAGAAGGCACTTCTTCTAGAAATGTTGGTATAGCTAAATCCAAATTCAAACATCCTTCCAAAAGCACCACTGCATCTTCCCATCATCCCTCCAAAGCCTATAATATCATTCCTCCTCCCTCATCATTACAACCCAAAACAACCTATCACATTCCTCTTTCATCTTCCAAATCCATTTTGGGTCCCTATGTCCCAAAATCTACCATTACATGTCCTACACCTACCAAATCCATTTTGGGGCCTTACATCCCAAAATATCATCCCCCATATTATCCTACTCAATCCTTCATCAACCATAAAGGTCCCATCCCATACATTCCTAGTCAGGATAAACAAAGGCACAACCTAACATCTACTATCTTCCAATCTCCTTCCATCTCTCCATCCATATCTTATCCATCCCATTCACCTCTGCATATTCTTTCCAATGCTCCTCGCAATTTGGATGCCAACTCAAAAATGCATAAAGGCAACTATCCAAAAAGATCTAAAGATGGCCATGTCCACTCTAAATGACATGATCAAGTAGGGAAAAAATCAATCAAGCAATCCACAACATCCCAATGGCCACAAAAGCCCGTCAAAGAAAAAGAAAAATCCAATGCATCCTAATGGCCACAAAGGCCCACCAAAGCTAAAGCGAAGATGATGTACACCCCAAAGAAAAAAGATGAAATGCATCTAACAACAATATCCACAATGGCATCCAACATTGCTAATCCACCAGCTACTTAGTCTTCTCCTCCAGATCTCCTAAATCCATTTTGGGTCCCTATGTCCCAAAATCTCCTAGCACAAATCCTCTGTCCTATCCACATCTATCTTCTACAACCCATGCACTTCATCCACCCATCTCACAACATGTGCCAATTTTGGTCCTGACAACATCCTCTTATCCTAATCACTTTCCATCATTCCATCCAAACTCTTTCTACCACCATCTCTCTCATCCCATGCATATCCCCCATCTCACCAATCTCATCCATGCCTTTGCATAATCCACCAATCCCAATAAGGTTGTACCAACATCCAAAAAAATCAAAAAGTTAGCAACATCAGAAAGTTAGCAAAAGTTAGCACCAAATCAGAAAATCCATAAAAATTGGAAAAAATCAAGAAAAATATCAAAAAAAATAAAATAAAAGAGAAAAGCATTCGTCCAATGGTGAAAACTTGGAAATTTAGGCACCCTAGACAAGTACCATGATGAAAACCTAGAAAATAGGTGTCATGCATAATCCCTCCATCTAGATCCACTCCATGACTAGGGGCAATTTTTCCTTCCAGCACATCCTATCCAGCATCTACTCCATCCCATTTATCTCTTACCTCCTCCATCCTCCTTCGGATCTTGATACAGAAACAAAGACCACCAAGTATACATGCTTTTGGCACACCTATCCTCTATCCATCCATCCTTCCTATCAGCTTATCTTCCATCCATTTCCTTCCATCCATTCCCCTTATCCACATACTATTCCTAAGCCTCCACCTACCTTCCTCATCCTATTATCATCTTTTCTTCCATCCTATCATACCCCCTCATAGTGCCTCTGAATATATGAACTATCCTAAGTAGGGGCATCTTATTCCTTGGTGACATATTCCTTGGAGACCTTATCACATCCATATTCCTTTCATCTCCCCATCCTTTCATATCTTCCCATCTTTATCCTCCAGATCCATATCTTCCTCCAATCCAAAATCCTTATCTTCCTCCAATCCTCCCATCCAAATCCCTCAGCATTTCCTCTATCCATTCCTCAACAATTCCTCTATCCATATCCCCATGTGATTTCATCCATCTAATCCCTAAGCATTTTCTATCCATATCCCCACGCGATGCCTCCATCCAATCCCCAAGCATTCCTCTCTACAAATCCCTCAGCAATTTCTCCATCCCCATCCCTCAACATTTCCTCTATCTTTCCATCACCTAGTACTTCCCTTGTCAATGGTATCTAACTCTAGGGTACCCCCCATGCAATCCAATGTTATCCATTCATATCCTAATGCTAGTAGCAATCTACCATCATATACAAATCCTATCCATATCCTCTGAGCTATCCAAACCCAAACATCAATCATCCCATCCAATCACATCCTTATTTCTTGTTGCAAGTCTTGATCTCAATCCAATCATCATCATTGGGATGCATCCTTCCCAATCCTTCATCACCCTATCCACCATCAGTCCATCTTGGCTTTCTAGCCCATCTGGGGCATCATCTCTCATATCTCTCCAGCATTAGCTTCATCCCTAGATCCCTTGTACATCCTATTCTTGTGTCTTGTACTATAGCGTCAGTCATGTCCACACCTAGGCCCATTTGTACATATGTGTCTTTAGGTCACATCCTTCATGTCAGTCAGTCCTTGCATCATCATGACCTGTGTCCCTATCTAGCTAGCACTTCAACAATCATCCCTAGGCCCCTTTGAGGTTTTTAGTGTCTCACTTGTCTCTTGTCATAGGAATCTTAGTCTAAATCAATCCACCATCAGTCTTCATAGGATGTATCCTTCCTCATATCAGACCAATCAAATCAGTCATCATTCTATCATCCTCCCTATGGCAAAAGGTTTTGTGAGATACTTTTTATTTCTTTGGTACTTTTGGATCTTTGTTTATCTTTTTATCTTGAGCTTCCTTGGTCCACCTCCTCATGGTCACCATGATCCTTTATATCATGGTGTGCTATGAATGGTGGAACTTGGGGCAAGGTCTTGATCTTTTCTGTCGGTGGTTCAGTTGGACATTACCCTTGCACGGTTCACTTGTGATATTTTGGATTACTTCGTGCACTTGGGAAATGTTGTTTTTTTGTGGGTTCCCTCGCATCATTTCCACCATGCTTCCTTCCGAGTGCATGCATGATGCTAGGGCAATCCTTGTGTGTCTTTTTCACATCACTCCTCTACAATGATAGCAACATGGCCTCAAATTCTTAGCAACTTTGGCTCATCCCTTCTATTGATATATCAACATAAGTGCTCAAACTACATGGTGGTGTTCCCCTTTAGAATACCCCACGCTCAAGCTTCATTAAACATCCTCCATCTTGTCAATCATCTAAACTAAAGTTCACATCATCCCTATCTAATCTCAACAATCATCCTAAGCCAAAATCCCCAAAAAGCATCTCCCTCACATCTCCTTTAACCCATCTTTTCCCCATTAGCACCTCATCATGATGCAAACCTACACACCTCCTTCACCTCACCTTCTTCCCCTTTTCCTTTCGAGACGCCACCTACGCCCCTTTTTCTTTCCCTGTCATCCTCTCGAGGGGACATCACCTAGTCTAACTATCCTGACCCATAACTAGGGCATCTCTTCTACCAAGTCCATTTCTTCGTGTTATCTATTACTAAAAACATCTTCGAAATAGTGTTATTTCAACACTATGTTGAAGAGGGGCAAAATGTAGACACCTAAATTTGATTAAATTATTTAGTAATTTTATTTAGTCTTCTCCTAAGGCATTTTATTAATTAAATATTATTATTTAATTAATTTATGTCATCCCCTAGTTAATTAATTTAATTAATTAACTATAGTCATATTAATTATCTAAATGACAAACCCATAGTCTGATAATTAATTAAATCCCTACTTCTCTATTAATTTAAATGGATACATTTATCTAAATAAATTAATTCATAAAACCCCTTTTCCTCCCACTTGGAATTAAATAAAATATTTAATTCTAAAAGTCCTAATCCTCCTCCATTAGCTAAATGACCCTTGCTTAGCTAATCTAACCCTCCACTCATTCTCTCTCCTCCCATCACATCTCCCTAATCCTCCACTTACCCTCTAATACAAGCCTAAACCACCCCTTAAGCATGTGCACAATCATAATCCAAGATTAAGAAATGCTAATCCAACTCAAAGTCAACCCTTATGACAACACCTCCACATCCTCCAATGAGAAATCAAAAGCCTCTTACACCTCTTACACACTTGTCCCCTCTCACACCTTCCAAAGTTGACACATCCCTCAAGAATTTTACCTCTCCTCTCATCCTCCCTCATTGTGACACTTGTCACAATGCTATGCATTTGAGAAAGAAAAATCCATGTGCTCTCCCTTGGATGCATCTCCACCATTGCTCACTCCCATTTTGCCTCTTAATCTTGACTATCCATTTCACCTTTCTTTCTATAAAAGAGAAGCTCTCCTCCTTCATTTTCAATCCACCATTGAAGAAAAGTTATTATGCCCATTTCTCTCTTGAAGCTTGAGCATAGCATTTGAGCACACATCCAATCTTTGGACAAATCTTCTACATCTTGGAGGTTTTCTTGAAGGTTTTAATTGCTTTTGAGTTGTTTGCTTCCATTTTTGTAGGTTTTAGCATAAGTGTTATCTATCTTTGTTTTGTTGAATGTTTAGTTTGCTCTTCATTTCCTTAGCACTACATTTTTAGGTATTACAACACCATAGTTGATAAATTTCACAAAAATCTTGTTGGATGGAAAGGGGCTCTTCTTAGTCAAGCTGGAAAAGTCCAACTGCTAAAATCCTCCATTTAGAGCATCCCCATTTATGCCTTAAGTCTTTTCAATATTCCTAACAAATATGCTAAAGCTATTGAAAAGATACAAAGAAATTTCCTATGGTCTGGAGTTGAAAAAAATAAGAGACTTGCCCTTATCTTGGGAAAAATTTTGCATACCTAAGCTCAAAGGTGGTCTTGGGATCAGAAGGATGGGGAGCTTGAATGATTCCATTCTTGCAAAGCTTGGTTAGAGGGGTTATATGTCTAAGGGGGTGTTGGGTATCCTAAAATTTTTCAAGGTTTGAAGTCCAATTCATGGTTTAGGTCTCCATGCGAGTGTTTTTCCTGGACTAGGGTTTGTAAAGTGTCGTGAAAATGGTCTTGACATGTTCAGAAAAACCCTTACCCTAGGTCTTGTCTTCCGAAATGTTTCCATTCATTTCCAAACTTCATGTGGCCTTCTTGTTTCTTTTCTTGGTTACCTTTTAATCACTTAAGTTGTTATTTGTGCACATGCTTATTTGCCCCTAGTGTTCGCTGAATCGGGAAATGTATTATCAAAGGTCAAAACAATCTGGCGATTCAGCGAATGAGTCATGTTCATGTTCATTATTAAGGTCTCAGTCGCCAGTTCTCTAGATCCTCCAACGGTTATCCCAAACATCCAGCGAATTGGCGAATGCATTAAAGCCAAGTTTTTAACCCTTTGTTCGCTAAGTCTCCAAGTGTTTCAGCGGTTTCATTTTCCTTTCCGAGAACTAGCGAATGGCGGTTATCTCCAGTTCTCGCAATACTTGGTGGTCTTTTGAAACAATCCAGCGACTCAGCGAATGCTCTGTGTTCGCTTGTTCTCAGAATCTGGCGGTCAAGGGTTGTTTAAACTAGAGAATTAGCGAATACCGTGGATTGCTTTCAAGATCAACGGCCCTGTTTTAATCTCAAGATATCTGTGGGTCCTGCATATTTGATCTGGCGAATGAGCGACTAATTGAAAATAATGCTATCCTCTAAATTTGGCGGTTTTGATGGTTTTCCCAAAAGGATTTTGGTGGAGATAAGTTTTCTTTGTTCGCTGATTCTCAGAATAAGTTGGTAACATGCTAAACCATTTAGCGATTCAGCGAAGCCTTTGGTCGCTAGTTCTCTGAATAAAAGGATAAAGGTTAAAGCAATCTGGCGAATAAGTGAATCAATGGATGATAAGTTTTAAGGCTTCAGTCGCTTATTCTCGAAATGAAATTGTCACTGATATAGAGTATTTGGAGAATTAGCGAATGCTCTTTGTTCGCTGATTCTCGAAATTAAATGGTTAAGGGTTTTGATAATCAGAGAACTAGCGGTAGCCATCGATTGATGAAGATCAACGGTCAATCTGGAATCCTGGTATAAAGTGATGATTAAGTTAAATGATTTAGCAACTCAGCGAAGCCAATGTTCACCAGTTCTCCAGACAGTCAAGCGGTTAAGTATATCTTTTAGCGAATGCGCGAACCCTTTGTTCGCTAGATCTCCAGGAAAATTGACCGTCAGTCATAACATTAAGAGAATGGGAGATGGTTTTGTTCGCTAGTTCGCCAAATGGTAATTGCAAGTTAACTGTGTAAGTGGGAACCCTTTGTTCGCTGATTCGCGAAATGCTTGGATGGTTAAGGATAGGATTCTGAGAACCCGCGAAGCTAATAGTCGCTAGTTCTCCAGATGTGAACCAGGGTCAAACAAAGATTTAGAGAACTAGCGAAGCCAGTGGTCGCCAGTTCTCCGGTTGATAGCTAGGGTTAGCATTCTATTCAGCGATTAAGAGAAGCCATTAGTCGCTGGTTCACTAAATGAGCTCAGATGGAAAAGGTCACAAAGGAAAAAGAAAAAGGACCGTTGCCACATAGATAAAGTACTTTGTTGATATGGACATAAAACCAGTAAGCCATCAAATCAGCTTCAAGAAGAAAGATTGCATGACGCAAACAGTTTTAAAGTACAGAATCCTGATCATTCCCTCTTCACCTTGTTTTCAAGTAGTTTAATCTATCTGTCAACATCCGGACATGGCGAGCTCGAAATTTGAAATCTGGGGGTACATGAAATTGAATATGGGATCCATTAAGGAGATTTGCATTAACTGTGGTAGTTGCACACCTTGGATTCATATCGATAAATAAGTTGAAGCTCATTGTTTATTTGTTCAAGTTTCAGTCATTGAGAGTTCTGTCTGTCCAGAGCATTTCCGAGCATAAAAGCATTTGAGATACAGAGAATTGAAGGTGTTCCTGTAGCAAAGATGAGTCAACCTAAGAAGAGTGCAGCGTCTTCCAGTGGTGAGGCCAAATCCAAAGCTGGTGAGGACAAGAATAAGCCTAATTTTTCAGATGAATTCCTGAAACTGTTGCCGGGCTCCAGTCAGAACAAGAGGGCTGCTGATGACGTGTTTCAAGATCTTTTGGAACGGTGTAGAGACCCAATCACTCCGGAATTCACAGGTTACACCATTTTCAATTTCTTTTACGGCAATAGAAATAAGCATGTTCCTATATGTAATGGTTGGGTGCTAGGACTAGGAAAAATGGTTGTCCCTGACGTTTTCCTAGATATTGATTTAATTGTTTCCCTAGCCAGAAGATATGACCCTATCTCAAGGACAATCAGAAAAGAAGACCAATCACCCTTAGTTACTCTTGATAGGGGATCTTTTATGAAAGCTTTTGGTCTATACACGTCCTTTTCCACTGAAATTGATTTAAACAAAGAAAAGGCAAGATACAGAAGCAATGTAGGGTCAGTAAAAGACCAGTTGGTTAAGCATATGCCAAAGCAGGACAAATATATAGCCCCCCTTCCTGCTAACATGAATGCCCCATACCAGTTCAAATCCCTCCATCATTATATGAGATATACTTGTTATGCATTATGTAGAGTTTTGGGAATGGATGGGAATGCAGAATTTTTACCAGCTGACTTGCTGATGATCATCCTGGATATTCAAAATCCTTTGGTAAACACTGACTATGATTACATTCAGTATGTGATCGATAGGATGCATCAGGGGCTAATGTCTGTCCAAGAAAGTAAAAGTCCTATTGAGTTCATGCATTATTCTCTATTAATGCATTTGATTCTGTTTTTCAACATCAACAGTTTTGATGCAAACATGTTAAAACCAAGGTTCAGTTTCAAAGATCAGCACAATCCAGTGCAGTTGTGGGTGAGGATATGGAATTCTACATCTAATGAGGTAGATTTTTGTGTTTTTCAGAATTTCATTGTTTATCCAATTATCAGGATGTTAGGTATAAATGTCACTAGGTTATCTCCTAGAGTCCTCAGGGTTTTAAGACCACTGCAGTATGTGGATAAGTGGGATGGAAATCACAATTGGGGTGATTTCTACTTGGGAGATAATTCCACAATTATCAGAGTTTATGGCTGTCCCCAACCCCCACATTTATTACCAAAGTATGTGCCTCCGAGGTTGGCTTGTTTGGAATTTGTTTGGTAGCTTATGTGTACAGATAAAGAGCTCCTGGCCCCTCACAGGAAGGGTACATTCACACCCAGGCAATTCAAGGTAGGTGATTTCCTGATAGGAAAGAGGGCTTTTCCTCAAATCAGTGCATGGCTACAACAATTCAAAATGGTTACTGGTGCTTGTAGGCACATAGATCCTGAGGATTTCATCAAGACTGCCAGGATGACTTACATCCCAAACATTGGTGTGATCAAAGAGCATGAAGGTTTGGATGAAGAAGATGTGATCAGAAACATCTTAGATGAAGATGAAGTTAAAAGGAGATGGTACAGATTCTTTGATTTAGTCGATTTGTCCAACCAGTTGAAAGCATCTCAGATTCCTTTTGAGGGTTTTTTCCTTGATCTTCCTTATTTGAAGAGGATTGATGGGATGATTGAAAAGTATGACACCTTGGCAAATCAATTGGAAGGCTTGATTGATCAGAATGAGCCAGAGAAGAAAAAGAAGAAAGATTATTCATCTTCTGATGAGGAAGAATTCACTGATGAGTCACAAGAAGAAGATAGTCCTCCACAGGTTGAGAGACCACCAGTTGTTGATCTTACTCAAGATCAACCAGAAATGCAGGATATCTCAGAGCCACCATTGAAGAGACAGAGGCTTGAGGAAGGTGAACCTTCAAGGCATGTGAGACAAAGAAGGGAAATTGACAGAGCATCTGCTCTTGTACCAGGTGATAGGCAATACCATCATCAATTGAGGAAAGCAATAAGAGCAGGCAAGAAGATAGCCATTGAGCAAGAAGACAGAGAAAAGTCCTTATGGTTAGAGAAGGATATCAGAGAGGTCTATCAAGAGGAATTCTTGAGTGATGATCAGTTCATTAAGACTGATGAGTTCAAGAGTTTTCTCATTTGGAACAAGCAGCAAGAAGTGAAGAAAGCTCTGCCTGAAGGTATGGAGCCAAGTGAAGAAACTTTGAGAGCTCTTGCTTCATATGATCCTAGCCTTGATCCCATCACAGTGGACGAAGCCAGAGATCTGGTTAAATCAAGTGGAATGTTGTTAACCCCAGGATGGGATCTGACTTCTGCATTCCTCATTGATCAACTGAGAAAGAAACCAGAGGGTAGCCTCTCATATGAAGTTCACATTGGTGACATGATTAGAGGAAGTGGCTATGACCCTAAATCCCAAGCTGTTGCAATGTGGTCCATGGCTCCCAAAACTCAAAAGCCATCCCTATTGAGTATAGAGGATAAGATGGAGGGGAATAAAATTATATGGACTGTACAAAATACAATAGACCTTGAGGTCTCCAAGGCAGTAACTCATTGGGCTAATCTGAATGAAGCTAAGACAGCTCAGCTGTCAGAAAGATATGCCAAATTGTTTGAGAGTTCAAGCATGGTAGCCAAGGATAGAGATCTGAAAATGATGAGGATCAAACAGTTGGAAGATGAGCTGGCAGAAATAAATGTTAAACTTGAGGAAGCCTCAAAAATAATTCCTCCTCCTCCTTTGCAAGTTGAGGTACCTGTTCAGGTAAATTTGGAGGCAACTGAGGGACCTGCTGAAGACTTGGAAAAGGTGAAATTGGATGCATCCCTGGACACTATAACCAAAATAGTGCAGTACAGGCGGGACAAAATAAAGGACAGGATGGATGCATTTCATAAATCAGTCAGCCTATTACATCAGACCAATCAAAAGGTGAATGACTATTTGGCCACCTTGGAACCACTCTATAGTATTTGGTCTGGGAGGAATTTATTGTTTGATAAGCTTGACAGTTTACAAGAACACAGGCCTGATATCCCAAAAGTAGTAACTGATGTGTTTGAAAGGATTGGCCTAATAAGTGCAGCGTCAAATTTTTTCAAAGGAAAATCAAACCAAATAAAGGCTAAGTTAGCCATGTTTGATAAAGACTACAGCAAGTATCTGCCCCCGGTATATGATGACAATGGAAATGTGGTTAAGCTGGAAGATTGGAAGCTGTCAATGGGTCAGTTGGTCATCAATCAAGATGCCTTCCTAAAAGACAATAAGGCTTTGGACATGGAAGGAACTAACAATATAATTGATAGTTTATTCAAAGTTGAAGGTGACTGTATCAAGTTTATATCAGAAGTTAAAAATGTAACTGATTCTACATGGGAACGGCAAGTCAACTTGTTACAGGAGCTGCAGAGTTACGACTGGCCATCCGATGATGATGTGGCAGCTTGGGAAAAGCTAATCACAAAGAAGAAGAAGAAACCGGTCATCCAGCTGACGGAGGAGGAAGAAGAATAGATCGCACTTGGCACCTGATCCAGAATTTGAGGGAGAGCGTGTTCAAACAGAGAATGATGTAAGTTAGCCTGTAATGGCGGTCATCATTCATATGACAAACTTGGTAACTGCTCAAAAAATATCTACAAACAAAGGTGCCAGCTGCGGAAGTTGTTCAGAACTAAAAATACGCCTTGCTGTCTTTATTAAATATCTTTCTGTTTGTATTTTCTTTTGTTTTCTAGCGCAATTTTCTATCAGCCATCCAAAGCTTGTTGCATCCTTTCGAGGATTCCAGGATGGTTGATTAGTATAAATAGTCTGTTCCTATTGTTGATCGGGGTTGGAAAATATTTTGTAAAGGAGAGGTCTGAAATATAGAACCTGATTTTCTGTGAAATCAAGGAAAATTGTACGAATGCATTTTATCAATTAATACAAATACACTGGCATTCTGTTACTACAATTTGATTGTCTTTACATGTGGGATGTTTTAGTTTCTTAATGCATTTAAATTGTAAGACAGTTTAAATACATCTTTCACAAGGTGAATGTAGGGGTTGAGCTTAAGTATCTTTCAAGGAAAGAGTAAAATCTTAGGGGAGGTCTCTGGGAATTGAATATCTATATGTGGATTTGATGACAGGTGTAGGAATGGAAACAATGATATGTTAGGCATGTTATTTGAGTTTCATTGTATTCATTTTAATAGATATATGTGAAGGTAGAGTTCGACTCTGATGCCCAGCGGATAAGGGACTGGTTTTAGATCCACTTACATTCGTTTACCATCCAGATATATCATTGATTAAAATTTTACTTCATATGCATAATTTCCAGACTTGAGTCATATTATGACAAGTTCATAAATATGTATTTGAGTGCTTTGTAGAAGCAACAAATGAGGTTAACCCTTCCCTGAGTTTAACTCTAAAAGGAAGAAGGATGAATATCCTTAAGCCATTGTATCGTGTTGCTGTTTTTATAGTCTATATCATGATGTTGTGTATCAGGATGATTTGGGCTATACTCAGAGTTTTAGCAACTTATTGATTTGGATTTTGAAGGCAGTAACAGAGCAGTGAAGGAGCTAGTTCTCAATTCAGAGCTCAGCTGAACGTTGAATTGATAGAGGTACACCCGCCTGAGTATGTATTACTCGAAGTGAAGAAGGTTTTAACCTTAATACCTTAGTAGTTTGTAACTTGCTAGGTTACAGCCATTGGGATTATTTGAGTATTTGATTAATCTGCAGGTTCAAACACTAACAGGGGGAATGGAGTACAATCTGGAATAATAAATATAAAAGGAACATCCCTTCTCTCCATAATTTCTTGGCTAGTGATGATAACCCTATTGGATCATGCATCTGGAAGAATGTTACTAAGGCTAAAAATATTATTAGGGGAGGGGTCAAATGGAAAATTGGAAAAGGGGACAAGATTGACTTTTGGGAAGACATGTGGGTTGGTGACTTTCCTCTTGTGGATAACCCCAATTAGGGCCATTATGCTAAAATTTGTAAACTCAAAATTAGTTCTAAAGTTACTGACTATTGGGTGAACAGTCAATGGATAGACCTTTCTACTATTGATCCTACCCTTCACTCCTTGAATTTAATCCTCAATTGTTAGAATTAATCTTTCCTTGGTATTTACATTTACTAGGATAAACCAAGGTATCCTTAATGTTATTTTCCTTAAAATTTCTTACTCTAGATATTCCTCCTTATGAGGAATCCTACACTTGTCTCACACACTATTGAAATGTGGCATGCATAGAAATGGGAGTTACAATGTAACTCCTTCCTCACATCTCTATTAAAGAGATGGCTCTCCTCTCTATACATGAGATAATTCTTCTTCTCGAACACTATTATATGAGCTAAGCTAAGCTCTCTCTCTCTCTCATTCTTAGGTATTTTTTTCCCATTCATTATATCACGGGAGTTTTTTTATGCTTTTCCCCCTTCAAAATATTGGCTCCTTTGTTGCTTTTCTCTTTGGTGAATGCTCCTAGTTTTGTGTTAATTCATGGTAAATCTTCTTACTCCTTGCTCATTGAATTAAACAATTTCCTCTTTCTTTATTTTGTTATTATTTTAACATGGTATAAGAGTAGGTTGGTTTAATCATGTTTCAAATGTGTAGGTAAAGAAGCTACCATATCTTGGTGCACTCCAAATTCAAAAACATTGTTTAGAGAGAATTGAACTTCATTACTTTATTATATTTCGTTTCTCTTTGCAAATAGTTTATATTTATCGGTTCATTTATATTGTTTCTAAATTTTGGTTCATGCATTACTAATTTAGTTTCTAAAATTTTTGCCATCTCTCTTATTAATCTTGTATATATCAGTTCATACACTTTTTAATCATTGCATTGCTATTTCAGTTGCATGCATTTTTATTTTCTTTCCTAGTCATTTAGCTTCCTTGCATGCATTTTTTTCTTGCTTCATTGAGCCGCTCATTCTAATATTAGTTCCTTTCAATTTTTATATTCTATAGGTTTTGTTTCTTTTGCTCATTTATTTTTAGCGTCATTCCTAATGTCATGAAGCTATAATAATCATCTTGTGTTAGGCTATTTAGTGTAATTCATGTAGATTTAGGTATCTCATCTTAGTTGTTTAATTCTTCTTCTTGTGAGCTTTTTAGTGCCCTCCTAGGGCTGGATATTCACAATCTCTCTGCAATAGAATTGGCATTCAAATTTTTGGCTCTCCAAAGCCAAATTTCTCTCGCTTTCCATCACCCCCTGAGCGGCGCTTGATCTGTCTCCCTCATCTGCATCCTCCTTTACTTCATCCTCCTTGTGCCAGAGCTCAAATTTGAATAGCCTTAAAGATTTCTACGTCTGGCCACCATTATTCCCATTTTCATCTGCTTTGCCCATCATGCTCTCGCTATTAGCAACCGCAAACAAAACCCACCTTAAATCATCCCCTCGCTCTTCCAAAATCTATGTAATTTCAAGACTGAATTGAAAGAATTTGAAATCCCAAATAAGGAGATAGGTGTAGTAGGGAAAACTTAGAACATAACATAGCTGCCTCTCTCCTGCCCCATGCGCTCCCTTTCTTTGCATGCGCTAATTATATCCTTTGCATGTGCTGTTATTTTTCTTTTTGTTAATCTGTTAGTGTATTCTCATTTTTTTTATTCATGTATTAAAAGGATAAGTGCGAGTTTATTTAAGGGTTCAATTTTGTTCTAACATCATAGCTATATTTCTTTCTTAATCTGGTTGTGGTATTAATAAGATATTAGCTCAAGTGCTAAGGCTTTTAGTTAGATTCTAAACGTTTTCTTCCTGACCAAGCTTCTTCAGGAGTTTTATTTGGTAGGGCCTTAGTAGGAGTTCTATTAAGAATATAGGTGGCACATGCCATGGCTTTAGCCCAAAATTTATAATCCATATTTCTAGCATGTAAAAAACATCTAGCCATTTCTACTATTGTTCTATGCTTCTGTTCTACCACACCATTTTGTTCTGGTGTATAAGGAACAGTAAGCTCATGTTTGATACCAAAAGATCTTAAGTAAGGATGGAAACCATGATTAACATTTTCAATACCATTATCAATCCTAAGAATCTAAATTTTACAACCACTTTGTCTTTCCACATAAACATGAAATTCAAAAAAAATATCAAGGACTTGATCTTTACTATGTAAGAAATAAATCCAAGCTCTACGAGAATAATTATCAAAAAAATTTAAAGCATATTTAGAGCCTGAAATAGAAGTATTTTCCATAGGACCTAAAAGATCACTATGATTGAGAACTAACTTATTATTAGCTCTCCAAGATGATTTATGGGGAAAATATTCTCTATGCATTTTACCACTCATACATCCATTGCAATCAAACTTAGAAGGAGTAAACTTAGGTAGCCCATCTACCATATTTTATTTTTTCATTAATGAGATATAATTAGAATTTAAATGTCCTAGCCTCTCATGCCAAATGTGAAAATCAACAGTAGTGAGTAATGAACATCTAGGAGAGGAAAATTGATAAAATTTAAAGAGATTATCATAATCCAATTTAGCATTAGCAACTATCTGATCATTATTGGGATCAATGATATGGAAAATATTTTTATGAAACTCAACCTTGTAATCTTCACATAATTGAAGAACAGAAATAAGGTTAGCTTTCAAATCGGGAACATAAAGCACATCATGTAATTTACCATTTGGAACAGAAACATTACCAGTTCCTTCAACTTGACAACAATAATTATCAGCTAAAGAAACAAGAATATTCATAGAATCAGGTCGCAAAGAATCAAAGACTTCCTTATGAGATGTAACATGTTGAGATGCACCACTATCAATAATCCATTCAAGTGGTTTAGAAGCATTAAAATAGACAATAAAAGCAGGATGAGATTGATTTCCATTAGATTTTCCATTTGAGTAGTTTTGAGAATTAGGTTGATCATCCTTTTGTTTCTTAAAATAGTTATGTATTGAGTGACCATCTTTACCGCAATAGGTGCAATGTGGCCTATTTGAATGATTACTATTATGATAGTTATTGGAAGGCCTAGAATTGTAATGATCATTAAATTGTTGGCCTGATTTATTATTTGAATTATTAGTATTGTTTGATCTTTGATGGTTTTGGTTATTTTGATTAGTGTTAGAAGATCTATTGTTATTGTGACTTTGAGAGACATAGGCATGTTCATGAGTTTTAATTATACCAAATTGAATCAATTTTGCTTCCTCTTGATGCAACATATTTTGAAAGATGACATAAGTTAATTGAGATGCTAAAGAAGGAATAGCTAAATGAGAGTAAATATTTGTAATAAACTGTTGGAACTGTCTAGGAAAATATTTACGAATAATTATGTGGATTATCCTTAAATTAGAGAGAGGAACTTGTAAACCAGTTAGTAAAACTTTAATTGAATCAAACTTGAGCAAGAAATCATCAACAAAGTTGAAGTCGGTATACCTGAGGTCTTCAAGTTGGTCTTGAAGCTAGATATTTTGAGTCTTGTTTGCACTGTCATAGGTATTTTTTAGGATTTCCCAAGCTTGATGGGCTTCTGTACAAGTAGAAATTAAGACATACAATTTAGGACTTAAGGAGATCCTGATTAAACCAAGTGCTTCCTCATTTTTAGTCTGCCAAGTAGTTTGGTCGGCTTGAGGAGCAGAGGCTACTGGTTTTGAACTGGCATTAGTTGCAATATCTAAAATATGTCTGAATCTAAAGATGAAGGTCATATGCATTTTCCATGCATGATAATTTATACTAGTTAACTTTATTTCTAGCATCAAGGTGGTCATTGTTAAATATGAAGATTTAATGTAAAGAACACCTAAACTTGAGATAAATAAATGAAAACCCTTAACAGAACCTAGAAAAGAAACTTTTAAAGCAAGAGCATTGTGAGAGAAGTCAAAAAACTAGGCATGCAAATCAAACACATGAAAAAGAAACTATATACACTCGCATGCAACAGCAGAAAGCTATGAAAGCTTACACCAAGGAGGCATGCAAGGAAAAAACAACTACCAGAGTTAAAACTGAAACCAAGAACACTTAAGAGTTAACAATCTTTGTTAAGTTGTTATTGATTAACAGATAATGATAAGAATCTCTTGCATGCAAAGAGAAAGCTATACACTTAAGCATGCAAAGAGGAGATGAAGAGAGAAATAAACTAAATAATCCTATTAACAAATAAAGGCAACACAATCCTGCAAAACAAACGTTAATCAGACCAAAGAATGAAACACTTACAGAACTAAGAATCCGAGTGGATGCTAATGATCTAGGAAGCGGATTTAAATGATTAATATAATGACAAAAAGAACTAAATATATTGAAGCCCGTTTACCTGCAAAGAGCCGGTGGTGATTAGTAATCTGGAATACAAAAATGTTTAGAATCTAACTAAAACCCTTAGCACTTGAGCTAATAAATTATTAATACCACAACCAGATTAGAAAAAAATAGCTATGATGTTAGGGAAATTTAGAAGCACAATGGTGGGGTATTCCCTCAACACGCTAAGCCCATAGCAGAGCCTGAATCAGTTGAAGACAAGAAGAAGGCACAAAAGTTTTATGCAGTGGAAGACATTCCCAAGCCTCTTGTTAACAAGAGGAAGCACAAGTCCACAAAACTTAGGGCTAGTATCACGCTAGGCACCATTCTAATAATCTGCCAATCATGGCGGTTCGCTTGACATCCAAAACATCGAGCAAGAATAATGGTAAAACAACTGCAAAAGCAATCTTAGAGCTAAATCTAAAAAAATGATATAAATGATTAAAATAAAGAGAAAAAGAACTAAATCTATTAATATAAAGGAAAAAAAATGCCTCCGGTCCCTCGCTGCGGCTCATCTTGATGGTCGCACCCTAAACAGAGAAATTCCTACTAATCAAATATTATCACATGCAAGAGAATGAGAAGAAAAGTCTCATTTCAAAAAAAGAGAGAGGGAGGCCACACATAGAGATAAAGGAGCTTCAAACTATGGTACAATGATTTTTGGATTTGAGGTTAAATGTGCAGAGCGAGAGGAGGAGAAGGTAGTTCACAAGACCACTACTTCATTAGAGAGCACATTATAGAAAAGAAAGTCTCCCTCATCTTCTGCAGAGAAGATCAAGTTGTAGATATCTTGACAAAGCCTCTTTCTAGAGAGAAATTCCAGATTCATTGTACAAATTTGGGTTTAAAACCCTTTGATTGTAAACCCCCAAGTAAAGATTAAAGGGGGGTGTTAGAATTAATCTTTCCTTGGTTGTCACATTTACTAGGATAAACCAAGGTATCCTAAATGTTATTTTCCTTGTAATTTCTTATTCTAGATATTCCTCCTTATGAGGAATCCTACACTTGTCTCACACACTATTGAAATGTGGCATGCATAGAAATGGGAGTTACAATGTAACTCCTTCCTCACATCTCTATTAAAGAGATGGCTCTCCTCTCTCAATACATGAGATAATTCTTCTTCTCGAACACTATTGTATGAGCTAAGCTCTCACTCTCTCTCTCTCATTCTTAGGCATTTTTTGCCCATTCATTATATCATGAGGGTTTTTTTATGATTTTCCCCCTTGAAAATATTGTCTCCTTTGTTGCTTTTCTCTTTGGTGAATGCTCCTAGTTTTGTGTTAATTCATGGTAAATCTTCTTACTCCTTGCTCATTGAATTAAACAATTTCCTGTCTCTCTTTATTTTGTTATTATTTTAACATTAATGCTACTATTTTATATGATGAGGAAGATACTTTGATATGTAAACTTATCCCTAGTGGTAGTTTCTCTATGGGATCGGCTTATAATTTGAACTATGTCAACTATGAGGTTCCCTTATGGGCCAAAGCTTGGATAAAAGGCCTTACTCCCACAATTAATATATTCTTTTGGATGATGCTACAAAATAAAATCCTTACTATTGATAATCTCAAGATAAGGGGTTTGTGTTTTCCTAACATGTGTTTTTTGTGTAGGAAAGAAGAAGAAATTGTCAATCACGTAATTCAATGCTCCTTTGCTCATGAAATTTGGTCTCTTCTATTGAATTCTTTTAATCTTGAATGGGTCCTCCCTCCTAATATGTAGAGAATGTTCAGTTCTTGGGATATTATAATTAGGAATAAGGCTATTAAAATAATATGGCAAATTGTTTTACCTCATGTTAGTTGGGCTATCTGGAAAGAGAAAAATGACAAAATCTTCAGAGACAAGTCTATTCCCCCCAAGGTCTTATTTGAAAAAACTAAAAGTTTGATAATTGAAAATTAGAAAATTATGGAATCTAATTCTAATACTAGGGAGGAAGGGGATATTTTGATTTTAAAGAATCAGAGAATTCAAGCTAAAAATGGAGATCAAAATAATCCTAGGGAGATGAAGGTGAACTTTGATGGTGCATCTAAGGGGAATCCAGGTATTATTGGCTATGGTATTATAGTATGTGATGAAACTAGAATATGTAAAGCGATGAGAGCCAATCCAATTGGAATCCATAGTAACCATGTGGCAGAGGCTATGGCAACTTACCAAGGTATTCTCTTAGCCAAAGAGTTCAATTGTAATAACCTTTGGTTAGAGGGGGACTCTTTGAATATAATCAAATGCCTTAATAAGGCTTCATCCCCCTCTTGGTCAATTGACAACATTATTAAAAATGAAAAGGATGTCATAAGTACTATGAATAATTGCATCATCACCCACGTCTATCGTGAAGCAAATGGAGTTGTCGATTGGGCAGCCAACTACACATGCAGAAATGACAATATCACCTCTTGGCTGAATGAAGAAAGTATTTCGTACGATATGAGATCTATCATAATAAAGGAGAGAATCTATAGAACTCAAAGGAATGAAAAACAATTATAAATGATGGGGAAAAAATGAGTTTTGTAAGGAATAATAATTATATTATCATCTCCATCGCAGCCACTTGGAATAATCATGCCACTTCTCACAGATTTTGGGTGTTTACAAAGAAGGCTATTTACATCAAGAATTTAGAGGGTTGATATTCAAGAGTATTGTGCAGAGAAAAAATCAATCTGAGAAAATCAGTGGTAGTAAGAAACATTTTGAGTCGGCAAGCTGTATTGAGTGGACTCAAAAAGAGAATGTCTAGGAAATTCTCAAAAAAGGTGACTTCACTATTTACATGGAGAAGCTTCAAGGTTGTAATCTGGTAATCACAAAGTTCTTCATCAAGAACTGGAAGAATGAAAAAATCTATTTCAACAATCACTGGATTGAAATTACTGAATATTTGACTGTTGAGGCTATGGTGTTACCTACGAATGGTATGAAATTCTACCAAGACAGGAGTTAGTCTGATAGAGCCTATGAAATATTTCCAGAATATGAAGAAGAGGTGGCTAGACTAGTTAAAAAGCTTGGTGGGTTATTTTTCTCTAGTAATATTAGTCACCCTTGGCGTTTCATCTTGTATGCGGCCATTAGTTACTTGACTCTAGATGGTAGGTTCTCTAGGGCCTATGGGCACCACTTTGTTATTTTGAACCACTTTAGGCATGATGATAAAATTAGTATCCCTTATTTCCTCATGAGTTACATGAACAATATGATGAAGGACCTCCAAGATGACCCTAAAAGTGACCATGCCTCTCATCAGGGTTTAATGATTCTAATCTATAATATGTTGAAACTGAAAAAAATTGAAAGACCCCTTCTCAAGGGTAATGCCCCTAGTGATGAGGATATCAAGGATGAGGACTTGAGAGAAAAATTTTAAGAAGACATAGAGGATGATTCGAAGACTATGGGTTATAGTAGCAAAGGGAAAGGGAATATGAAGGGGGGTACCTCTAACAATTTTAAGAAGAAGATTGAGGACTCTGAAACTAAGTTCAAAGACATCAATTCTTAGGAGGAGGACACAAACTCTAAAAGGAAAAAGAGAAAAGCTCCCCTCATCAAGGAGAAAAACCTGGAAGACAAAAAGGGTACTAGCAAAAAAATCAAAAAGGGCCTTTTTATCTCCTCTGATGAGGAGGAGACTTTCATTGAAATCTCAGGGAAAAGTAAGAAAAAAGAAAACTACTAATAAGGAGACTGTTAAAAAAGAGGAGGCTAGGGACCACATTCATAATGATCAACAAGGAAAGGAGGAGGGTAACAAGTTTATCACCGACAACGTGGTTGAAGATACTAGTCCTCACAATAAGCAGACTAACAGTGTTGACATTACCTAGGTGAGCAACAAATCAGCCAACAAGAATGAAGGTATAACTATAGGACGGGATCAAAAGGACAACATCCTTTCTTTTGGTCAATTTCTGGCAACCATAGCTCATGACAATGAGGTTATGAAGGGTGACCTCAAAGAACAAGGTAAGATCATGAATATGATTAAGAAGGCTACCTTTGGTGATAAACCCTTGGCTACTTGCTTGAATGACTGGATGGAAGCTATTCATAAAGGGGAGGCCTTTAGGGAGCTTGGCAGTGAGGTGCTTTATTTGGAACAAAACCTGAACAACATCAACAAAGACTTGGAAAGAAGCCGACATGAAGACAAAATCACTACCCTAGAGAACAAAGTACAAAAGCTGCAAACCACACTTAAGAAGAGCAGTGAACAAAGCTTCCACATTTTGAAAGCTTCTATGGACCACATCAAGATCCTAGTGGAGAAGCTTGAAGCTAACAGGGGTGAGGAGATCAAGGAGACTAAAGAGAGCACGAGGACTAGAATTAGAACCCATACCAGTACCAAGCAAAAAGATGCAGATCTAGAAGATTTGGAAGTCTCTACAGGCAACATGGAGCTTCTCGTCATTCAAGCTAAAGAGCTAATGGAAACTAATTAGTTGTTGCCCTTCTCCCTTTTTTCTATCTTTTCTATTGTCTAGGTGTGGTGCATTGTTTTGTTGTCTAGGTCTATTGTGTTGTCTTTCTCTTCTTTTCTTTGTAGGGTCGTGAGCCCCTATTTTATGTGTGTGTAGTTCTACTTTTTGGGATGATCAGTAATGCCTATCTTTTGATCTTTTTTGTAAAAGGTTTCAGGACCTTTCAGATCCAATTTTTACTTAATCAGAACATATACTAAATATTAAAATGAACTTAATATATTTTAAAAAAAATAACACCAATCCCTTGGTGACTGACGTACCCCTAAGGGTTGCAGCAGCCACCACTGTGGCTACGGTGGTCCTGCCATCGCAGGCCTCCTAATAGAGGTTGTGGTAGGAAATGCCACCGCAACACCCAAGGGGGTAGGTTGTAGGTGGCATATGCCACCGCAATCACCCTAAAGGGGGCTGCAAGTGGCATGGTGCCACCATAGTCCCTCTCGTGGGGGCTGCAAGTGGTCCAGAGCCACTGCAAACCCTACCATGGAGGTTGTGGTGAGCCCCATGGTCATCAACCTTTGCTACCCCATGGGGTATAAATGAAATGACATTTTTATTTTTTAAGAAATTGCAAACAAATTATATATCAAAATAAAAGCACAATAAATATATAAAAGATTTGCAGAGTATGGTATAAAAAAAGGAATTTTTCTACTTAGTCAATATGTGCAATAGCATATATAATTTTTTTGAAATTAATAATTTTAAACAGATAATCAATGAACTAGAAACCAAAACTACCTGATTTTTACCTTGTAGATAAATTGGGTGTAGATTTGGAAAACCCATTTCTTGACCCTTCAATTTCTGATGTATTAATCCTTTTGTTGCATGATAAATATATATACATAAGTATATATGTATGTATATACACACCCTTGGTGTGTATATACACACATGTAAACTCATGTGTATACTTGGAGTTGAAATATTCTATATCTTTTCTCCCAGCCAAACCTGCACATACAAATGAGAAGATTAGGGTTTGGTAAGTGTTTTATAATTTAGCCTAACCCTAATTTTGAATTAGGGTTAGGGCTGGCCCTTTTGGCTCTTAAAATTTTTAAATAAGTTTTATTAAATTTTGTGATTAAATTTGAAATCTCTGATTCATTGGTAATTAATGATTATTGACTTTTGTGAATCACTTTATTTTGAATTTCAAATTAATTATTATTTTATTGAAACTTTGCATTAGACATTTTAATTATTAAGTGGGATTTAAAATATTTTATTATTGGATGCCTCTTTTAAATATTTTTGATAATGATATTTTATTATTAAGTTGGCCTTTAATCTTTTAGGGTAATAATTGGAGATTGATTATTTCTGATTTTAAATTTAATGGTTGTCTCTAATGGAATATTATTAATTTTAATATTAATTAATGTTGGAGGTTGTGTAATTTTGATTTTAAATTGTATGGAATTTTTTATTAGAATATTATTTTAATTTTATTCTAACGTTTGTGTTATTAATCAATATAACTATTTATCTAATATATTAATGATTTAAATGGTATATTCTAAGGGAAAATTTATTTAAACGTCCTAGGTTGGGACTTAGAAAATTATTTTTCCCTTAGCTTATACATTAATAATTTATTATTAATAATTTATAATGGTTAATTTAACCTTTTAATTCAAATATATTTCTTTTTAATAAACTATGGTAAACATTATGTTTTGAATTAAAGCATAATATTTTAATTAAATTATGGGATCTTATTTATCATTAAGTGGGTTAATTTATTGATAGTCTAGGTTTCGCATAGGGTTAGGCTAATGGCCTCATTTTATTATTTTATTGTTCCCTTTCGAAACCCACACTAATCATGTAACCTGGTTCATACCTTGGAACCATTAGGGTTATTATCATTTTATGATTCAACTAATTAATTATCAAACCATTTATCAAGCAAGATAACCTAACTTGATCTTTTGACTACTAGCAAGTTATAGTTATGCTTTTAATATTCTTTTTAATTTAACGCTTGATGTTAACCTTGTTAGGTGTTCTTAGAAGCCTAGCTAAGATTTTGAGTTACCTAACGTAGTTTACGACCAAGGGGTGTTGACAAGACAACGCTTGTCATGATACCCATTGTATGTTAACTTGCATTATGTAAGTGTTTCATTCTTGTTAGTGTACCTTGTATGTCTTCCCAGTTGACTTTTGTGCTTCAAAAACAAATGTTGGTGTGTTTTTCCCTAAATTTTGGGCATCACAATAACTCTATTTTAAAAAATTTAGATTCCACTCATATCTCTTTGCACATCCATTTATCATATAACTTTATCTAGCATCTCATGCATCTATCACAATCCATCACACATCTATCTATCCTATCAATCTCAAATATTATATATTTAAATATATTACATCAACTCATTACAACTAGGTCGGTCATGGACCTAATAAAAAAATATTACAATGAGTAATACATAATGCACAATGTGATCCAAGACATGTAAACTAAGATATATCTAGGACCCAAATCTCCATCTATAAATACACCATGATCCAAAGATCATGTTTCAAATCTTTGCAACACACTAACTAAAAAAGTCAATCAAGAACACCAATATGCCACAAGTAAATTACTAAATCTGATCCCATGTCCTAATGTGATCCACCAACACAAATAGAACATGATCCAAAAACATCAGGAAAATAATAAGAATTACCACAATAGAAACAAGAACATCTTCATCTCAGAATCTATAATTATCTTTACATTGCTCATCAAGAACACTGATCATAAACCTCTATCATACAGGAAAAATAACTAGCTAATATCCATCATGATCCATCTAAGCTGATAAGACACGTCCATGTTTTGAACTCACCACTAGGTTAGCAACCAAAAGTATTGCCTAATGGATCTCCACCGATCTAGAAAATACAACAATGTCACCATACAAATAACTAGAAAAATGTTCTCTATTAAATCCATCATAACATCCTCAAATCATGCAATGAACCTCTAGAGCTTAAATAAGATATAGCACAAACATTCCTCAACATATCTCCAGCTTCGTAGAAACTGATATAAAGTACACTAGACATACCAAACCAAAACTTTAACTGAATAAACTAGGAAAATATTAGGAATAAAGAAATATGTTGACATTAATTTAACAAAACATTAATGCCAGTATATATTATTAGAATAACAATGTCTTAATCAACTGAGATGGGGGTGAATCAGTTGATGCCAATATTGAATGCTTTAAACTTTAACTTCAAACATATTTTTGAATACAAAATACTGAACTAAAAAGTAAATACAGCAATAACACACATACACATGAACACTAAGATTTATTCTTGAGGACAACCCTATTAAGGGAAAAACCCCAGTGGGGATGATACCCACAAATATCTGCATTGTGGGTATAATAACCTTGTTAAGAGTTTTGACCCTATTAGGAGCTGAGTATTACAATAGGTAGGTCCTAGTTAAAGGACATACCCTATTAGGAGTCTTTTACAATGTGATCTATGTTAAGGAATTGACACTACTAAGAGTCCAATCTTGCTAGAGTCAATAACCATGTTAGGGGTGTACAATATATCAACCTGATCAAGATATTTGAGAGTTAAAGCCACCCTCAGGTTCTCCAATCCTCACAACTTCAAGACTGGGATAATTTTGTTTTGAAACTACTTCCAGTACTCAACCACTTCCAAGAAAGCTCCATCTTGTGCCCAAGTGCACAAATATTGTTCTCTAAATAGTAACCAATGTAGCATTAAGATTGCATTTACCTCTCCACTTTGCATGTCTAGCCACACCTTATTTTCCAAGAATTTCAATCCTTATATACAAGTCACAATAATTAAATCTGGGTCGATCTATATAGGATAAATCCTATTTATAAAATACAAATGGACCCATGTGAAGATGCACACGGTACCTCTTATAATGTTATAACATAATAGTTACATCAATTTATCATTCAAATCCATAAATCAAGCTCGCTCATCACATTACTTGAAATCTATTCGAAGTCAGCTTCCAAATAGGTCTTTTCCAATACACACGCCATAGTTGACGTCACCTATACAATCAAAACTCCATATGATCACAATGAGATCTCAATCCAATGTCCAACATGAACCTATGTTTTCACATCATAAATTAAACAACCATGAGTGTTATCCACAAAATTCTGCAATCAACTCTATGAGAATCACAGTTTCTATCTCCTAAAAACTAGTCATGAGTAAATAAGTCATAACTCTATCAAATCTACTCATAAAATTATGTGATCACATCCAATGACCCAAGACATCATGAAGAGTCTTCATCTAATTTTTCACATGCTAATTCTTTGCATAAAGTCAATGCAATTCTCTGCAAACTTCTTAACAATCAGACATTAACATATGTTGACAATAATGATAAACTCTGTCATGAATGCAACACCCAATCATTTTAACATACCTCTAGCATTACTAGGGTACTCACCCATAGGAATACCATCAACATCCATGCTAACAATATCCCCCTTTGGCATTGATGGAAACATAGATGAAAAACATCTAGGTTCCATAAATACCAAACATGCCTTTGTTGCATCTGTAACTCCCACGCATAAACATCTTTTCAAATCCTCTTCATACTATTTTTCATGTGTTATTCTCTCCCCCATTAACATCAATGTCAAAGGTGTCATTATCTCTCCAAGAGTTCCTAGTAACTCAACTCAAATACATATACTCCCCTATAGGAGAAGCATCAAGCATTCAGTCCAAATAATGAAATAGTGCTCTGATATTTTTGGACTAATATAATTTTTGGATTAATTATTCAAGAGTAGGTCAGGGCATGACCCCTATCATACCTCTCAAATACTCAAATGTATCCTTTGGCAAAGGTTTTGTGAAAATGTCTTCTATTTTCTCCTTTGTGTTCACATATTCTAGCTTCACTTCTTTCTCTACTACCTTATCTCTCAAGAAATTATACTTTATTGATATATGTTTTGTCTTTGAATGCATAACAAGGTGCTTTAACATATTTACTATGCTAGTATTATTATAATGGATAGTAACTAAATCTTCAAGATATACTCCAATGTCTTACAACATTTGTTTCATCCCTATAATCTATGTGCAATTGATTGTTGCTGCAACATAATCTAATTATGTTGTAGACTAAGCAATGCACTCCTGCTTCTTGCCAAGCCAATAAATTACCCTTTTACAAGGGAAGAATGCTCCTCCACTTGTACTCTTTCTATCATTACATTTCCTACCCAATCAACATTAGTGAAAGCATGAAATGTAAATTTTTGTGATCTATCATACCATAGACCAAACTCAATTGTGCCCTTTAGATATCTGAATATCCTTTTTACTACCATAAGGTAAGATTCTTTAGGATCTACTTGAAATCTTGCAATAATTCCATGTGCATTAGGAATACCAAGTCTAGTATGTGTCAGATACTGAAGACCTCCAATCGTTGATCTATACCTTATTTGTGGTACAATCTATGCTTCATCCTCTAAAGATAACTTATTCCCAGTTACCATAGGGGTTCCAACATGTTTACTGTCATCCATGCTAAAAAATTTCAATATTTATTTAAGATATTTTTTCTGAGATATGAATATCCCTTCTTTACTTTGACTTTTATGTAATCCAAGGAAGAATTTCATCTCCCCAATCATGGACATTTAAAATTCACTTTTCATTTCATCTACAAACTTATTGCTCATTTCATCATTTCCTCCAAAGATAATATCATCAACAAAAACTTCAACAATCAAGATACCTTCTTCATTGATTCTTAAGTATAAATTACTTTCAGCGTTACCTTTCTTGAATCCCAAATGAATTAGATACTTATCCAATCTTAAATACCAAGATCTTGGTGCTTGTTTCAATCCATACAGATCCTTCTTTAATCTGCAAACTAGATCTTCATTTCCTGATAAACAAAATCCATCAGGTTGCTTAATGTATACTTCTTCTTCCAAGTTTCCATTAAGAAAAGATGATTTCACATCCATCTGATATACCTTGAAATCCTTATAAGAAACATAAGCTAATAACAATCTTACTTCCTCAATCCTAGCAATAGGTGCAAAGGTTTCTTCATAATCAATTCCTTCTTGTTGTGAATACCCTTTATATACTAGTCTGGTTTTGTTTCTAATAACAATTCCTTCTTCATTCATCTTGTTTCTGAATACTCACTTAGTACTAATCACATTTTTGTCTTTAGGCCTTGGAACCAATTATCAAGTGTTTTTCTTCTGAATTTTCTCCAGTTCTTCCTTCATCGATTTTATCCATAATTCATCTCTGCATGCCTCATCTATGGATTGTGGTTCTACTTGTGAAATCAAGAAAATGGCATTTGTAGTTTGTGACCTCTCTTCTTTGTTTTGTAATCTTGTTCTAGTTTCCTTACTATTGTCACCAATGATCTGATCCTTAGGATGATTTCTCTGAATATATTTTGGTCTGGTGTGTTCCCTTAACTCCACACTTATGCCATTGTCAATTATCAAAACATCCTGAGATGCTCCATTCCTTTCATTCTCATTACCATTATTTTTCATTTGAATATTATCTTGAATTTAATTTATATTATCAAATGAAATCTCATAGGGGTTAAAGTCACAATATCTTTCTCTAACTTGAAACTTTTCATCCACTCTCACATTAGTACTTTCAATCATTTTCCTAGTTCTCATATTATAACAACTATAGGCTTTACTTCTAGTGGAGTAGACAAGGAATATACCTTCATCACTTCTAGCATCAAATTTTCCTATACATTCAATCTCTCTTAATGTAGCATTTACTTCCAAAAATTTTGAAATAACTAACAGTGGGTGTCTTAATGTACCATAGTTCAACTGGTATCTTGCATATATCTTCTCTAATTTGTACTCTATTCATTGTGTATGTCATTGTATTGACTACTTCTCTCCAATGCATATGTGGAACTTTTCCTTCTATCAACATGGTTCTTTCCACATCAAGAACTATTTTGTTTCTTCTTTCAACAATTCTATTTTATTGTGGTCCTAGGTGAAGAAGTTTTCCTCATAATACTATGTTTTTCACAAAAGGTATTGAATTCATGTGAAGTGAATTCTCCACCTTTGTCTGATCTCAAACACTTTATTTTCAATCCTGTCTCATTCTCAACTTTTTCCTTATAAAACTTGAAAGTCTCAAATGCTTATGATTTTTCTATAAGAAATCCAACCCACATCATTCTAGTGTAATCATCAATGAATATAATAAAGTACCTATCTCCAAAGTATAACCTAGTCTCAGTAGGTCCACAAAGGTCTATATGAATTAGATCCAACTTTCCATTTGTTGAGTATCCTTTTCTTGCAAAAATTCTTCTTGTCTGCTTTCCCAAAACACATTCTCTACATGTAGTGAACTAGCAGGTTTCACAATCTTAGGTAGATCTCTAATAGCATTATTGTTAGATTCTTTTACCATGTTATCAAAGTTGATATGACAAAACCTTCTATGACATAGCCAACTATCATCAATCTTTGCAACAAAACAACTGACCTCAGTAGAGTTCAACTGAAATATATATTACCTTTGGTCTTAGTACCAAATGTGATCAATTCTCCATTAGCTCCTCTAATAGAGATTACAGTCACCATCCTTTAATTCCAAATGATAACCCTTATCCACAAGTTTTCCAATACTCAACAAGTTATGTTTTAAGCCATCCACAAATAGTACATCATTAGTATTAGTCTTTCCATCTAAATTAATTGATCCTTTACCAACAATCATTCTAAGAGTATTATCACCAAACCTTACAATTCCACCATCAAACTTATTTAGCTGAATGAATCTATCCTTGTCACTAGTCATATGATGTGAACATCCACTATTAGTTATCCAGTCAGTTTTCCTATCAACATGAGAAACTAAGTCTTTTTCTTCATAGATAGGATCCTCTTCTTTAGTAGAAACAAACCCCAACACATCATTGAATTTATCATCTAAATCTTTAGATCCATCACTAGCATAATAGAATTCCTTATCATTATTGTATTTCCCATATTTAGGCCTATGATTAAGTATTCTAGTTGGACATCTAGATGCAAAATGACTAACCTTATTGCAGTTAAAACATTTCAAAGGTAATTTTCATTCAAACTTACCTTTGCCTTTCATTTATCTCCTGGTGATCAAGGCCATGATCTTCTCATCCACTTGATTGTCTAGCCTTTGAATCTCCTCCCATTCTTCAGCAGATTCTCTAAGATCTTTGTTGTGCTTGTTCACTCTACTAGATCCAACACCTGTGTGTGTGAATTTTGTACCTAGTTGTAGACACAACACTTCAGTAAAATATTAGAGGTTAGCAGAAATCAAAATCTTGCAAATAAATGAAATTATGCTAACCAGGCGATTTACTACCTTCTAGTAGGTACGAGTATGATGTTCTCATATTGAAATCAAGATTAGTGACAATGCAGCACCTAAACGAAGGATTTGAATGCAAAATATGAAAGACTATATGAATGCAAATTAATCTATTTTTTTGGATTTTCTGTGCAATAATATGAAAAACTGTATGAATCTAAGCTCTATGAATGAAATTGAAATTGAATGCAGATTTAATCTAAGAATGCTATGAATGAATATGAAAACTATGATATGAAACTATGCAAAAAGCTATGATCAACTATGAAGGATCTCACAAATCGCCTGTCGCAAGTACTCAATCCTTCAATTGCCAATTCGCCAGAGTAATTGTGCAAATTCGAGTGTTGATAATTATAAAGAGTTGAGCCTTGATTTTATAGAAATTCAAGGCTTTAAGGATGCAAGAGAAAAGCCATAAATCACTCTTGATAAACTTAGGTTGATTTTTGAGTTATCAAGAAATCAGAGATAATTAACTCACAAAAATCATGCAAAAGTAGTATTTTACTCAAAATAGAGTTTAGATCAAATTTGAACTCATCATCAGATGTTGAGTTTCAATTTTAAAATTGGTTGTGAATTTCTAGTTGCCTGCTTTTTTGATTGTGCATGATTTAATTATAAATTAATTTAAAAATAAAGTGATTTATTCTCAACTTAACTGATTTTGAATTAAAACAATTGATTTATGGGTTAATCAATTATTAAATCAAACTTTATCCAAAAACTATATTATTAAATATTGACAATTGACATGAATTAATTAAATAAGAATTTAATCAATTAGTCATGAGATTTTAGATTTTATAGTCAACATTAAATAATACAATTTAGGAATAATTTAATTAAATCTAATTAAATAATTAAGTGGTAGTATTAAATCTGATTAATTAAATATTCAGAGTATTCAATTAATCAAACTTTAGGATAAATAAGATTTATCGCCAAATAATTATTAAATTAAGAATAATTATGATGAATTAGGAATATTTCTAGGAATATTCCCCGATGCAGAATTTAGGATAAAATCAATTAGGATTCAATAATGTGCAGATGTGCCTTAGGTTAGGACTTTGATGTCAATTTCATTCGAATTGAAGATGTAGGAGGTTAATGAACCTATAGCCCATTTTTGGGGTATTACATTTTGCCCCTTTTTGAATCACTGTGCGAAGTGCAGTGGTTCAAAGAATAGTCTGTGTTTGATATATGTATGAAACTGATTTGAAAGATGAACCGATTCTAAGACAAAAACTGATTGGAAGATTTAAAGATTCAAGATTTAAGATTTAGGTCCTGAATGACCAAAGATAATGTTAACTATAGCAACAATGAACCGATGATTACGAAAAAGTGCCAAAATGCCTAATTTTGAACCTTATGATTACGAAGAAGTGAGTGACTGATTCTAGACTTGAATTTCCTTGTATGAATCATATTGGTATCACATCCTAAACTCATCAGTTATGAAGAACCAAGGAAATAACACTAATGAACCGATAGTTACAAAAAGCTGATATAGTTTACAAGATAGATTAGGATACCAGACTGATATGGATCTTGATGAATCTGATATGCTCCAAGCGATGATAGATTTGCCCCAAGTGATGAGGACTTTTGATGAGTCAGCAACTAGACATGGTTGTTGTCTTGATTACTAAGGAAAGATTTGATTTGCAGAATTGAGATTTATAGTTTTTGAATGATGTGTAATACCATGCCCCCTTTGGGATTAAAATTGAAATCTAACAAGAAAATTCAGCGTTGAATGGTTTAGAAGCATGTTAATTGATTTGAGAAGTGGTTGTGCACATTTGAGAACACATTCTACATCGTTTGGAGGTCCAAAAGACCAAGTTTGACTAGGTTTGACCATGAGTTGACCATGGTTGACCAAGTTGAAATTTTGATAGCTTGATGTGAGATAATCAGTTAAGTTGAATTCAGGATTTCTATTATGATTGAAAGTTGATTATGCAAGCAGTCAGACATCCTGGGTCTAAAAATTTTAAATCATGATTTTGACATAGTAAATGATCTCAAATTTCAATTTTGATCCCAAAAATGGGTTTAGAATGTCGAAATTAGCCAGGGGTGCAATTTTTGTGGAAAATGAAGTACTTTTGAAAATTAGGTCAAAAGCTATATAAGGACCAAAAGGGTCATTTTCAATTCATTATTCACATTTGACTTTTGAAATCTTATGGAGCCCTCCGAGCGAGAAAATGGTTGAGCTGAAGGTACCTATCTCTTCCCATCAATTTAAGTGCAACCAAAGACATCAGTGACCTCCACAATATGGACATACAGTAAGTGGACCTCTATGCCTCTTTGCAAATTCTATTTTTTCATGTTTGTAGCATTTTTAGGATGTTTTTCGTACGTTTCAATTTTTCAATTCCTGCATGTATGAAAACTCGTATGACTATCCTCTGTGACTTGTATGACTTTTCAATATCCTGTAGAGTGTCATACCAAAACCCCCCTAAACTCATTTGAGAGAGACCCAAGAGTCGTACAATGTTTCATCGAGTCCCTTATATGTCGTATGATGATCCCTAGAAAGTCGTGTATGCATGGTTTGTCGTATGGGACCCTACTGAAACTCATATGAGTTTTGGTGCCAGTCTGCTTTGTCGTATGGAAAACAGTGAGCTTGAAACTCATTTTAGGTCAAAATTTTTGTTTTCTGATTCCTTAGGCTGATTGTTGAGCATTTAATGTACCTTCTGAGATAGTGAGCTTTTGAATTACTGTACTATTAGCCTATTTTTCAACCAACTTACTGATAGGATTTCCTATTTTTGTTCCATGTAGGTGATATACCCTAATGTTCATGTGCGCATTTCACATCTGATGACTCAGAGACTCTGTGTTTCACTGCCTGACCCTATGAGGGTTCATCTTGCTTCTTGTGGATTTGAGTATCTGATTCGGTTGCCTGAGATTAGGGTTAACCATGGATTGTTGACTACATTGATAGAGCGGTTTCATTCAGAGACCTAGACTTTCCATCTATCCACTAGAGAGATTACTATCACACCTGAGGATGTGTATAGGATACTACGCATACCATTTCATGGTCCTCTGCCAGCTTATGTGAGTTCGGGACAGTCTAGATTACATGCTTTCCATAGATTGTTCGGAGATGACACACAGCTTACTGGTTCCATTTCTTAGGAGTTATTAGTGCAGCGCTATGGGCAAACCCATAGACTAGAGTGTATCATAGCAAGCCTGATAGGAGGTGTCATCATGTCTGACCATCAGTAGAATGATCTATTGATGGGCTGGGCCCCGATGGTTGCACGATTGATGGCTACTCCTTCTAAGTTAGCTTGGGGTCAATGCATGCTTGCACATATGTTCTCTAAGATGCATGAGATCATGTATTAGGAGGGAAAGTCTTCTGCTTCTGGTGCATTAGTTCTTAAGATATGGGCCTGGGATTACATCCCAGTTTGTAGACTAGTGTGTCAGCCACAGCACCAGCCATAGGAGCCGGTCATATATATACTCTAGTTATCTTACACAGGTGTGCATGGGTCACATAGAGTATTTTAGGCGGTGTCTAGATGATATGACTTTTGTAGTATGGAGACCATACTTTCTTATAGAGGCCTGGCCCACTCCGAGAGAGTAGTTCAGTTATTTCTATCAGAGCCATGTACTGATTGGTAGATCCACTACTATTATTGAGCGCTTCCTGATCACTAGGGTATGGAGGTAGTATGGCATCATTCAGGATGCACTAGAGGAGCTTGTAGCTTATGCATGGATCCATAAAGAGCTTGAATTAGGATGGGGCCCCTAGTTATCATATGCTCTCTGCACATAGGATTACAGTGGTATTGTTGGTAGGGACTGGGATTACAAAGCAAATATTCCATATGCTGGTGTGACAGATAGATTCATTGGATGGCTTGCAGAGCATCCTGTACATAGGTTTTATGATCCTACAGAGTTGAAACCATCTATGGAGGAGGCCATGGATGTCACATGTGCACAGGTTCTAGTTGGTCAAGGACAGAGACATACACAGGTACAAATGCCCCAACCTACACCTCTGAGGTCGAGAGTGATATTCACTCCTCCACAGAGATCGTCTAGACAAATGAGACCACCTCGTCCCTCTAGTTCTTCAGTAGGTAGACCTATAGTTTTACACAAGAGATCAACTAGAGGAGAGAGTGGTACTTTGGGTAGTGTTGGTATAGTGAATGAGGTACTTGGTGCATAGTAGGATGTAGGTGTTGGTCCTTATCCTTTACAGGGTGATACCAGTTTTGATCTTGGTGCAGAGGTTAGATGTCGTAAGATGTAGAGAGATCAGAGACCACAGAGTAGCCAGTGGTAGATACTAAGATGCCTACGGCAGATGTAAATCCTAGTGTACCATTGACTCCTCAAGAGATTGTTAGATGATTGAGATTATAGGTCTGGGACCTAAAGGTATGGAGTGCTCAGTGGCAGGAGAGATTCACTAAGGCTGATAAATAGAGATCTAAGCTCCGACAGGAGAATAGGCGATTAAAGGCAGAGGTGACACATCAGACCTCAAGAGATACTTATTATGTTTTTGCATACTATGCAGTTGTTCCTATTTCTCATAAAGTACCTACATACTCTTAGTATATGATGGCTTTAGAGGGAGCTAGAGCACCTAGAGCCGAGGCAGTGCCTGATGCACCACCACCACCTCCACCAGATGCAGAGGATTAGGCAGACAGCTGATCTATCTAGAGATATTTTGATATTTTTTCTCTTTTGTCATTTCATGTATACTATTCTGACTTCTGATAGCTCACATGAGCTCATTCCTTTGTACTTTGTGCCAATAGTTCACCCTTGACTAGTTTCGAGTTATATGATATGAGATCGAGATTTTGGTTGTGACTTTGTGTACTTGTCATGTTTTTTATTTATGATGATATCATGTGATGTAAATGCTATGAGTAGAGTAGAATGTATGTATGGATTTATGCAATGCAATGGTTTCTTTCAAATGTATGAATGTTATGCAAATGTGATTGATTATGGAAAGTGTATTTATGGAAATGTATGTAATGCAATAGATGGAATGAATGATCATGAATATGTAATGTAAATGCAATGATACACATGATATGTTTTGCAGGTATTTATGAAGACAAGTACTCAGTCTTATGTCAAAAAGGATGTTTAACCCAGGATGGTGACTACTTGCGGTGCTGTGAGGAAACCTTTGTGTGAGATTCAGCTCTTCATTTTCAGTTTAAGTATAGTTTAGAAGAATTGTTAAAAGTTTCAAGCAATTTGTGAGATCATGCAATCATGCAAAGTGCAAAATGACATGAAAAATGAGATGCAAACCTAATACCTAGGACCTAGTCACTGATCATGTGTCGATTTGTTATCATCATTGAACTTTTTAGGTGACCAGATAAATCAATACAACATCCACTAGTTATAAAAACTATAGACATGAATATTGATTTGTATGTGCATGAATCAATACAATGACCACTAGCTAGACAACCATAGACATATGAATATTGATGTTGTTTTTGAAATGTTGAATTAGATATAAGCACCAAGGCACAAATGCCAGGATGACTTGAATATCATGTCCATTTTGATATAGCAATTTGTATAAGCATCAAAACATAAACGTTGTGATGACCAGAATACACCTTGTGAAACAAACACATCAAGAAATCAAGAGATCATTCTAAATCTAGTGTGAATTACCCGTAGTGACCCTTTATCATTCACATCTATAGGTAAGATCGTGTTTCATAGTAGGAGTAAGAAATCACTCAAAAAGACAATAGTTAGATCAAACTTCCTTGAATTTTCTAGGTATCAATGGTCGAGGTACACATGGCCATCCAATAAGAGATAGAGGCTCTTACATACTAACACCATTTCAATCTAGAATTTCCAAAGTTGTTAGATTTTCACATACAAGCAGAAAACAACGAAAAGATTATGCCCGCAGTCATCACTCTCTAAATCCTATAAAGGACATCATCAAAGAGCTCGAAAGGATACAATATGCAAAAATCTCAATGTGAATCAGTAAGCATACAAGGAGATAAAAACATGAAGAAGCATAGATTGTTTTCATTTTGTTGTCGATGTTTGATTGCGTTGTTGTAGATGCAAAATCCTTTCTAGAGACGAGACTGATTGACTGACTCAAAGGAAGCTTCAAAGGATTCTGACTGGATATGACATGTCTAAAGATACACTAAGGGCCATAGGATATGACTATGATTTCCCCCAAGTTTGAAACATTGATAGGATACAGACACTTGAGCTAATTGGTGTACAAACCGACTTATTGAAAATAGGAATGCAGAAACATACCAAGAAATATGTACAAACTAAAGAAAGACTGAAAGCTGGGAAAGACCAAGATTGCACTGATAGATGGAGCATTTTGAAACAAGTGGCACCCATTTGCTGGGTTTTCACCATCTTGGCAGAGATTATATTTTTGCTACCAAGGCACCTGTTTCCAGGTTTTCACCAAGGCATTTTTTTTTCTCATTTTTTTTGTATTTTTCATTTTTTCAATTTTTTGTACTTTTGATATTTTTTATTTTTTTTGTGATACATCAAGGTACCTATTTGCTAGGTTTTCACCAGGATGATCATTTTTTCAGGACTTTTTTAGATTTTTATGATTTTTTTAAAGACATTTTTTAATACTGAAATCCTTAGGCATAGAATTTCTTTAGATGGAGAACATTGATTGGTTCTCAGAGCTATTCTCCTTTAGTGGTTGAGAGTTGATAGGAACCAGAGCCAAAAGTAGTAGTAATAACAAAGAGACCCAACCAGTTGGGTTCAAACTTCCCCTTGCATTCTTGATGTGATTTATTTTTAGGATTCTCTCTCAAGACTAGATCGCCAACCTGAAATTCTCTGTGTTTGACTTTTCTGTTGTAACCTCTAGACATTCTTTTCTAATATACTCTAAGATGATCATATGCTACTTATCTACGCTCATCTATTAGTTCAAGTTCTTGCAACCTAGACACTCTGTAGTCATCATCAGTTACTAGACCATGCATTCTGATTCTTAGTGATGGGATTTCAACCTCAATAGGTAGTATACCAACATATGATGTAGTTCAAGATGAACCTAGATATTTGTTTACCAATTGCTTGTGTTAAAGGGACTACTTCTACCCATTTTGTGAAATAATTTGTAGCTGTAATAATGTGGGTATGCCCATTAGAAGAATGAGGATGTATGGATCCTATAAGATCAAATGCCCATTGGTGAAAAGGCCATTGTGTAGTGAAGGGAATTAGATCTCTCCCTGGAGCATGAATTAAGTTTCCATGCACTTGGTTCTTTTGACAGTTCTTAGCAAACTTGATAGACTCTTTCTCCATTTTCGGCCAATAGTACCCAACCCTAATAAGTTTTTGGGCTAGTGTTAAACCGTTTGACTTTGACCCACAAATACCATCATGGACCTCCTCTAACATACGTTGAGACTATTCCTATTCTAAACATCTAAGTAGTGTACCATCTAGACCTCATTTATACAAATCATGACCAATGATGACATATTGGGAGGCATTGCGAATAATGTATCTCTTTTCATGGCAATTAAAGGTATCGGGAATGATTTGGTCTTTGAGATAGGAGAATAGGTTTTTATATCTAGATGAATCATGACCTACAATAGTGAAAATCATGTGGGTTTCAGTGGAATCATATGCAGGATAAGATAGTTCTTCCACCAGGAACTCATAGCATAGCTCATGTTTAGGTTGCTGTAATAAAGTAGATAATGTTACCATTGCATCAGCAGCCTTGTTCTTAGTTCTAGGAATTTTCTCAAATGTGATAGATATGAAATACTTCTTTAGATCATCTACCATTATTTTGTATGGAATGAAATTTTCATCTTTCATTTGATACGCATCATTGACTTGGTGTATTACAAGTTGTGAGTCTCCATGAATGTGTAATTCTTTTACTCTCCACTCAATTGCCATTTTCATACCATTTAAAAGGGCTTCATATTCAGCAATATTATTTGTATAAGGAAATTTGATTCTAAATGCCTTAGGAATGGAGTATCCTTGAGGAGTGATAAACAACATGCTTTCTCTAGATCCATTCTGTGTATAGGAGCCATCAAAGAACAATTGCCATTCTCTAGAAGAAAGATTCATGATAGAGGAATTTGGAAATTCCATTTGCATTAGTGTGTCATCAAACAAAGGTGCATCTGCTAATTGATCAGCAATAACTTGGCCTTTAATATTTGTTCTTTCAACATATTAGATGTCAAATTCACTGAAGAGAATAACCCATTTGGCTAATCTACCTATGAGGGAAGATTTTCTTAGTAGGTACTTTAGTGGATCAATCTTAGCTACTAAATGTGTGGTATGAGCCAACATATAATGTCTCAATTTCTATGATGCAAAGATCACAGCTAGACAAGCCTTTTCAATCATGGAATAGTTCTTTTCATATGCAACCAATGTTCTACTGATATAGTATATAGCTCTTTCCTTCTTGTTCTCATCATGTTGTGCAAGAAATGCCCCCAGTGATGTATCTGTTGCAGAGACATATAGGATAAATGGCTTCCCTTGAATAGGAGGCATCAAAATAGGAGGATTTGATAGATATTTCTTGATATGGTTAAAGTTATTCTCACATTCTTCACTCCATGCAAAAGTCACACCTTTATGTAAAGTTTTTGTAAAAGGTTGTGATATGTCTGCAAGCTATGATATGAAGTGTTTGATAGATTGAACTCTCCCTTGCAATGTTCTCATTTGACTGATGTTCTTGGGAGGTTGCATCTCCATGATAGCTTTAACTTTTTCTAGATCAACTTCAATTCCTTTCTTTGAAATAATGTAGCCTAAAAGCTTTCCAGAAGTGACACCAAAAGCACACTTCTTAGGGTTCAGTCTAAGACAAAACTTTTCCATTCTATCTAGTATCTTGCTCAAGTCATTTAGATGTTTAGATCTTGTCATAGATTTTTCCAAAGTGTCATCAACATAATCCTCCATGGTTCAATACATCATGTCATGAAAATAGATGTCATAGCTCTCTAATATGTAGCACCAACATTCTTAAGCCCAAATGGCATGACATTCCAATAGAAGGTACCCCACACACATGTGAAATTCATTTTCTCTTGATCCTCTGGAGCAATTTTTATTTGATTATATCAAAAAAAACCATCCATTAAAGAATACATCTCAAAGCTCACAGTCATGTCCACTATCATATTAATGTTAGGTAATGGAAAATCATCCTTAGGGCATGCTTTGTTCACATCTCTAAAATTTGTGCATACTTTTATTGATTTGTCTAGTTTTGAAACAGGGACAATATTAGAGATCCATTCAGCATAGTCAATAACATGAATGAATCTAGCTTTTAGTAGCTTCTCTAATTCAGCTTTTACCAAGAGTGCAACATGTAGATGCATCTTTCTTAATTTCTCCTTAACAGGTTTGACATTTGGAGCTATAGATAAATGGTGCATTATAAGATCAGGATCCAACCCTGGAATATCTAAATATTTTCATGTGAAATTGATCTTCTTTTCTATTAGGAATGTTGTAAATTTTTGCTTTTCTTCTTCTGATAAGGATTGTGCTACATGAATCAACTGTGGTTCTTCTGTTGTTCCCAAGTTCATAGATTGAGTGGGCTCAATTAGAAATGGAGATCTGTCCTATAAATGACTCAGAAGGACATCAAATATCTCATCCTTAGGCACCTCAAAGAGGTTTTCACCTTCAGATACATCTTTTATTTTTACTTTTGTAGGTTCTGAGACTGCCACAAAGTGGTTTTCACCCTTAGAACTCCTTTTCTTTTTATTCTTATTCTTATTTTTTTGACTAAGATACTTGATGTTTTACTCTGTCATGCTAACACTTAGTTCACTGATGGAAGTCCTCATAGGTTCAACTGCATTAAGGTAGCACAAAAGGGCATAGTCATTTGAAAAGGCATAAATACCTTGGCTCAGATTCGTAGAGGTTTGGTCAAGAAGTTCAGGATGTTGGATAGTCAAAGTGGTGAAAGATTGGGAAATAGTGTTTACAGATATGGATCTGGCATCATTGGTCCTAACCTGACACTTGAGTTCAAAGGTGATATTACAACTTAAGACATTCAATTCATGAATAGGCTCAATGTCATTGTGGGAGTCCACTATAGAAATTGGTGGATCAGACTCGTTAAGTTCATCATTTTGCTCTAGACTTACGTTGGATTTAGGTGCATATTAGTGAATAACATCAACATGTTTCTCTGTAATAAGCTCATCTTCTTTTGGAATGGCTCCCCATTCATAGTCATTAGATTCTTCATCTATGCCTCTAGGAAATCTAAGAACATGAGTAAAGTCAGGATGAATACCCCAAGAAGGGTTACCCTCAGATTCTGATTTGAATTCGTACTCATGGGAATCTATCTCAAAATAGCTACCACCTTCTTTTTTGTCTATGTTATTGCCTTCGAGATGAGCTGGTTCTTGTGGTGCAGCTATCTCTTGCTCTGTAGTAGGTTCTTGTGTTTCTACTACATTGATTCTTTTGATTGGATCATCTTCAACTTCAAGGAGGTCTTTTATTTCTTTAGGCAAACACTCATAAGGAATTAGATCTTCAGTGGTGTCTAAATCATCACTATCAAATTGTTCTGTTATTTCTCCTTTTAGTTGATTTGTCATGGATGGTTCAATCTATTCTAAGACATATGGGGAGTTCTTGATAAGATAGAAAAGATTTTTCTTATATCCTAGACCTGTTGTATTCATGTTTGCTCAGCCACAATGATCAAGAGGTGACATAAGACCTTTACCCTGTATTCCTAGAGGTCCTTTTCCTTTATATCCCATTTTTGTGATCAATTTGTCTCCTGGCCATATGACTTAGAAGGGATCTTGGGTATTTTAGCATCACATTTTTGAACAACTTGATATTCAGGTTCATCTTTGTATAGCCATGCAAGCACAAATTCATCCTCTTCAAACTCTTGTTTAGATACTTGTTCTGCAACAAAATTTCCTTTATATGCCTCAAGAGGTTCTTTAGACTCAATTTTAGACTATTTTAGAGTTTTTCCATAAGACTTAGGAGAGATAGGGAGAGATGTCAAAGACAAGATTGGCTCTATAGTATATTCTCCCATACCATTTTCTTTGATTTTAACCTCTTTAGCAATGTCTTCCATCTTGGATGTTGAAGCAATGTCTAGCTACTTAGTGGAAGATTCTCTATATTAGGAACAAGTTTATCAACACTTTCTTTCAATGTATTTCAAGTTGTATATAGATCAGCTGGGATCGTCACTTCTACTCCTTCATAAGGAAATTTCAAACACTGATGATATGTAGAAGAAATAGCTTTCATTTCATGTATCCAGGGTCTCCCTAGAAGGATGTTGTAATCCAAAGGTAGATCAAGAACTTGACATATAGTATATCTGATAACAGGACGTGTTCTAATAGGTAAGATAATTGTTCCTTTGGAAGATCTTTCTTTCTCATCATATGCTTTGATAGTTATCTTCTTTCTAGGATTAATGGCCATTTCTAAAAATCCCAATTGTGTAATCAAGCTAAAAGAACAAATGTTTAGACCAGTGCCCCCATCTATCAACACACATTTGACATGACAGTTTTGGATTAAGACTTCAATATGCAAGGGCTGGTTATGCGGATGACTCAAGGAGTTATCATCTTCCTCTGAAAAGGAAATATACTGTGGAGACGTAAGATGACCAACCATAGTCTGGAATCTATCTAAATCAAGGTTATCGGGAACATTGGATCCGAGTAGAGCTTTGTCTAGAATGGCTCTATGAGCTGGAGATATCCGAAGCAACTCAAACATGGAGATTTTTGCATTTGTATGTTGGAGTTGTTGGACAATATTGTATGAAGTAGGCCTTGTGTCTTTAGGATTTGAATATTTAGATGTAGCCTTCTATTTAGAAGTAGATGAAAGATTGAAAGGCACCTTAGGGACACTGGATGAATCTAGTATTTTCCCTGGCTGATGTGCCTGAGCTTCTGATCAAGTAACTGCATTAGCCAATTGATTTTCTCTATATTTTCTTACAATTGTGATGATATTGCAACGCTCAGATAGACATGGTTCAACCATATTGATGACAACATTGTTTCCAAAGTAGGCATAATTAACTTTAGCACCCATATTAGGCTGAGAAGAAGAATCTTCTTTACCATGTTTAGGAAATGGTTCTATGAATGTTGTATGATCATTATTGCTCTTATGATTGTCAATCATGATTTCTCCATTATTAATTTTCTCTTGTATGATGTGTTTCAAGCGAACGTAGTTATTAGTCTTATGACCTTTATTGCGATGGAATTTACAAAAATCATTCTCTCTCCACCATTTTGGTTTAGGTTCAGGATCAAAGACTTTTACCTCAGGCAAGTAGATGATTTTGTTTTCCAATAGAGTTTTCATGGCAAATTCTAAGGATTCTCCAAGAGGAGTGAATTTGCGATTAGGATCTGTAGCCCAAGGTTTATAATCAGATGAATTTTTGTTGGGCTCTGTTGCTTTAGCTTTGAAAGCTTTGATGGCTTGGGTACCAACAATGAGATTGAAAGAAGGTGCCTTAGATGGGGCATGAATATTATCAACAACGCCATCTATGACAACGCCTTTATTCTTGTTCCAATTTTTGTTCTTGTCCTTAGAACTAGATCCAGATTCATACTTGTCCTTTTGAAGTGTGATGTCTCCTTTTTTCACAAGTACTTTCTCAATTTTGATCGCATTATCTACCATCTTATCAAAAGATGTATGATTTTGCATTTGTAAAGGGTAGTTGATTTCTGGAACAAGATTATTGATGAAGATTTCCAACTTCTCAGTTTCTGAAATGGGTCTAGCATATAGAGAAAATTTCTTCCTCCATCTCTTGAGAAATGTCAGGAATGGTTCACCTGGATATTGTTTCAGATTGCAGATGTCGATCATGGTGACTGGATGTTGAATATTGTAGGAGTATTTTTGATAGAATAGTTTAATTAACTCCTCAAAAGTTTTGATAGTTGGAGGCATTCTACAGAACCAATGAATGGCTGACCCTCCTAGAGATTGAGGGAAAAGACACATTAAGTAAGTTGGTTCATGCATAAACTCCATAGATTGAGTACAAAATTCTCTGGCATGATCTTAAGGATTAGACTTTCCATCATACTTATCATATTTAGGCATCTCCACTCTTTTAGGGAATGGTGGCATATACAAGTCTTTATCAAATGGAAAAGGGCATAGGGCCTCCATGGAGAACTCTTTAGGTTCCTTTTCTTTTTCAAGTTTGTTAAGTTTGACTTGCATGGCATGCATCTATTTCATCATAGTTGTGATTGGAGTTTCTTCCTCATGTGTGAAGATATCTTCAACATTAAAGTTTGGAGGAAGTTTAGCCCCTTGATGAGCTAACTCTAGAAAATATGCCTCTTTATCTTCTTTCAAGAAATGCCTCATCATTTTCTTGAAGTCATCATCATTTTGGTATCTAGCAATTTCAGAAGGTGTAGGTTCTTGATCCCAACCATGTTGAGAATGAGGTCCTTGAGACCCGTGTTGTGTCCCTCCATGAGACATGTTAGGAGTTTTAGGACTCCTTGGGATATTGTGAGGAGGAGTTTTTTGATTATCTCTGTGAGTTGATGGAGGGGGTATATAACCAGTTTTCAATTGAAAATTGCCAAGACTATCATCTTCGTAAACACCAAAATTGTAGAGTTGCTCAAGAGTTGGACCCTTGTAAGTAGTCAAAGGTATAGTGTTGAGTGCTTCTCCAGATTTCTTATATGAGGAAGCTCTAGTTTTCACCATTAACCTTGGGTGAAGCAAGAAAGAAAGATGAAGACAACTGAAGAATGGCCTGTTTCAAGAAGATCGAATGATGCAACCTTGTTAAGATTGGCTGATTGAAGATTAGATCGAACATAAATGGAGGATACTGTGCCACAGTAGTGTGGGTAGACACCCAATAGATGGTGGGTACGAGCTCACAACACTTAGCCATTTTAGTAACAAGACTGAATTTGAAGATAACAATAATTTTGACAAGGTTTTGACACAAGATGAAAAAGATTCAAATTGATAAATCAAAAGGCAAAATCAGACTCAAGAGCTCACTTTAGGAAAATGAATGAATTTTTTCTAGTTTCTACTCTATTCCTGACATAGTGACTATTTTGACAGAATCTAGAAATAGGCTATAAAAACTAAATTTCTGTCAAATTTGACCAATCTCTGACAACTTTTTGAAAATTCTCAAACAAGTTTCTGAAAGCTCGTATGACACTAGGTATGCTCTCAAACAACAATTGCAAGACTCGTATGATAATTACTGCCAGGGATAATTGTTCTTTTGATTTATGGTGACAACACTCGTATGACAATATATTGGATACCATACGACAATACAGGGGTTGTGAAATGACTTTTGCTAAAAACTCGTACGATAATCTGAGACTGTGGGATGACTTTTGACTCCATAGAGGAATTTCACTTCAGATTTTGCAATTTTTGGGTTTTTAGTTTCAAATTGTTGGCAAAGTTTTCTATCTAGTTTTAAAGATCAGGGTAATAGTCCATTTCAAATAACCAATTAGATATCAATCACGCAAAACAACAAGCAAGGGAAGCAGGAAATCATCTGAAAATAATGAACAAGGGCAAAAGCAACCTTGCGCATGAACAAGCAATAGTGACTTATTGTGCTAATCCCTAGAAATGCTAACTGTGTATGTTCTCAAAAGTTTTTCAATAATGCACATATTCCTAGAAAATGAAAAATTTGGCCTCGCTAATGTTTTTAGTAATGGTCTGACTCTGCAAATTTTGTGATCTCAAGAGGGTGAACTCCAATCCAAGCACACCAGGGTTTTGACACAGTCTGAGAAATTAATCAATCAAGAGCTACTAGGGAGATCTGATAGCCCAACAAGAGACCACACCTATGAATATTTCCTCCACAACGACATTTATATAGCGGCTACTACTACCGTTACCCAATTTTTCCTCTTCCATACAAATTTGGCTATATATTGAATTCCATCCAGAGGTCTGTATTTTATCTTGTTGAACACCTTAAGAAATTTGATGGCCTTGTGTCTTTTCCTCTGGTCCCTGCAATTGTTTAACTCCCGGCCTGCAAGTATTTGTTTGAAAAAGTAGTTGTTGGCCCCAAAAAACCCTAAAAAACCCTACGGCCTTTCTATTTCACAGTTACCTTTTCGGCCACTTAAGTGTTTTCATTTTCCATGTGCGCTTTATACTCTCAGCCTGGTCACAAAGTCTCTTAGAGCCCATAGAATATTCCTCTATTTTCCCTGATTTCGTGACTACCTGTGTTCGCAAGATCTCCCAGTTAGAAGGCATATTTCTCTTTTATTTTGCAACCTGGCGGTGGTTTTTTCCAATTGAGTAATCACCCAATGAAATCTAGGGGCACCAATCCTTTCAGTGACTAAGCGACTGCATTCGTGTAATCTCTTATTTTTAGTGGTTTAGCCCTTAACACTTAGCGATCTGGCGAGCATTTATGGTTTTGTTAGCGGTCTCATCTTAGCGGCTAAAGTCAGGAATCTAGATCTATGGCTAGTCGCATGATCACATAGGCCAGGAATATTCCTTGCGATCATGCGATGGCCATCGATCTTCATTGTCATTAGCGCTTCATGCCAGTGGGTCCACTGCCAGGTCATGCCGATGTGTAAGCTTTTCATTGATCAAGAGTTGGTGATGTGGTGCCATGTTAGAGAGGGCCCAGTGTGTTATCTTTCTTGAAGATCTAGGGCTGTTGTATGATCGCATGGAATATTCCAAGCCCATGCAATCATACGACCAACTGTTGATCTTACTTTATCTTCAAGATCTGTCAGGTGGGTCCTTTCTTGGTGACATGCTCGCATTTCATTGGCTAGTTGGATTATGATGTGGAAACTTGTCAGTGGACCCATGGTCTTTGGCTTATGTGGCAGGTTAAGATCTGACCAAGATCTACGGTTGTTGTTATACTGTTGAAGTAATATGCATGATCTTTAGCATTGCGGTATAACAACAACCGTCTGATGAAGGATTTGGAAGGTCATGGGTCCGATGTGTTACCTAGCACTGACATGCTCAATTCCTATTGGCTGCTGGGCAGAATAGTTGGCATTTGTCAGTGGGTTTGGTTGTTAGAGGATTCGTAGAGTCGATGAAGATCCACAATTGTCGCATGATCACAAGGGATCTTCTGAGGCCATGCGATCATGCGACCACCGTCCAATGCAGAGTTAGGATTCTTTCTTAAGTGAGGTTCCAGTCATGCTAAAGTGTTTGCTTCTCATTGGTCCCTGACCAATGAGTTGGCACTTGACTTTTCAAAGGGTCTCCCGACTGTCACAAGGTCGATCTGAGTCGTTCATCTGCCGGGAGAAACTTTGATCGACGGTCACATTTTAAAATTTGACTTGCTAGCCGTTAATATTTAAATTCAAATATATCTCTGCAAGGTTTTGCTAGGGTTATGATCCAGTGATCGATTGCAACAAAGTGGGTAGCTCAATTTGAATTCTTCAGGATAGTTGCAGTTGAGGGGTTGATGGGGAAGATTTGATTGCCAACACCGTGGATTTTTCTCGAGTACCATGTTGATTTTCTCATGTCAAAGAAACATTTAAGAGGTTGGCGCCACCTATGGTCTTCTGTACTTCAATTTCAAGCATTCATGATAGGGTCAAGTTGCAGAGGGGTAGATAGATCAAGGTGGCTTGTCTGCAGGCAGATTCGGTACAGGCATGGGCATGCAAAGATAGTTTTGATCTGATCAACCAAATATTCTCAGAGAGATAATGATGCATTTACATTCAGACTTGACAGAATTAGGGTTTTTGATTATTATATGGCAAAATCCATGTAACCCTAATTAGGTTTTGCTCCTGCTTGCGTGCAAAGAGGAGATGTATATATTGTTTTGGGAGCTTTTTAGAGCTCAGAGTTAGACAATAAAAAAGAGAGTTCATCTTTCTAAGAAGTTATCTAAGGCATTCTTTCTGCCCTCTGGCTTCTGCAATTGTAAGCTTTCATTGATGGTTTAGATATTGCAAGGTACTTTGTGACATTTTTCATGTCCCTATGCTTTTCTTGTCTAAATTATCTCTTATTGAATTCAGTATATGTGTGTTTTCAGTGATATCTTAGGGTTCTTGATCCCTCTTTCTTTCTGCAGTTTATGTGTATGCCTATGAATGATTTGATTTGAATGCTCTTATGGGTATACTTCAACCCCTGGCAATCTATCTCATTCTTATACCCAATTGCAGAGGTGAATGTTTGTTTGCAAGTTATAGTTTGTGTCTAAGTTCTTGGGAGTGCTATTGTCTTGTGAAATTCTCCATTTCCCTGCATAGCATCTCTCTATTACAGACCCTTCTATGAAATATTGATGCAAACCTATTCATTGAGTTGTGATCTCCTAGACCTAAGCTTATGTACTGATTTCATCCTTTATACTACAATTCATACCATATTTTCAGTGTATCACCTAGTAGGTAGTTTTCTTTCAGTCATTTCCCTTTCAGCATTCCTTCTATCCCTTTCCCCTCAAAGATTTACTTTCCTATCAAGAAGCAAATTAAGATGATTATCCAAGAGGAACTAGCCTAGAACCTGGAGGTCTCATCTCAGTTAGCATAGGTCCCACAACCTGGAGATGATTCCCATGTTATACTAGGTTATCAAGACCAAGAGAGCTTGAAACAAGGGTGCAAACTTAGTGTATAACAATTTTGGCATGCCCGGTGGGACAAGGTTCAGATTTATGTTCAAGGTGTTGTTATAAGTCCAAGGACTCAAATTCAAAGATACCTCACCTTGGGCATAACAATTTGGACAACAAAAGAAGTTCATTTTGAAAAGATTATGCTATCTCTAATATACTGACTGCATAACAAAGACTTTTAGAAGTTTTTCTCTCAGGTATATCTGGTGACTCCACTGATTTCATAGATCCAGGCTAACTTGTTCAAAGTTTATGAGAAAGATTGAGAGTAGAATCTTAAAGCCTACCAAATTTTTAGAGTTGCCCTTAAAAAGAGGCTACAAAGGTAGATCAACTCAGAGAACATCTCCTACAAGGAGAGTATAGTCTACACCACCAAATACTTCAAAAAGGAGACCTTTGCCCTTTCATCTCAGAAGAAGAGGAAGATCTCTAACCAGAGATCTAGAAGAAGATTCAAATCTAGCATCAAATACAACTCACACAGTTGCTACTCAATAGGTTTCAATTCCTACAATGGCTAGATAGTTTGCTTTTGCACCTTTCAACCAAGGGAGTCCATTAGCCTTTGCTCAACATCATGATGTGCCCTTGGTGGCACTAAAGAGTCTACCTAACTTCACAGGTGAAGGACAAACTACTACTTTTGAGCATATAAGAGATGTGACCACAATCTGCAGCATACACAATATAACTCAAGAAGATGTGGCCACCAAACTATTAGCAGCCTCTCTGAAAGGTAAGGCTCTTGAATGGTTTAGAACTTTAACGATTGTCTCCATTACTTCATGGGATGAATTAGGGGATGCATTGAGTAAGCATTTTGAGGATAAATCAGACAACCTGTCTTTGGTTTAATAGTTGACAATTATTAAAAGAGACCCTCAAGAACAAATGACAGATTATAATAATAGATTCCTCAAGACATGGAATAGAATTCCAGTCTCAGTGAGGCCATCAGTTGACTATGCTTTCTTATATTTCTTGCAAAGTCTAAAGGGTCAAATTTCTTTCATGATCCAATCCATGGGTGGTACCTCTTTACCCCAAGCTTTTGATATAGCTGTTAGGGCTGAAAATTGTTTGATTCAAGAAGGCATGATAGCTAGAAGGCCATCCATGCCCATCTTTTCTAGCCTTCAGCCCATTGCACCTATGCAAGTACCCCCATTTACCCCTATTCCCACCATATTAGCACCTCAGGCCAGTACTAGTGATCAAGAGCTAAAAACAAGTTTCTCTCAAGAGTTGCAAGAGATAAAAAATAGTCAACAAACTAGTCAACAAGAAATGACAAATTTGCTACAAACTTTGACTAAAGAGGTCACAAACCTAAAAAGGCAAGGGCAAGGAAATAGACCACCCTTTTAGCCACAAGGCCAAGGTCCTAATTAGCAATATCAGAATCATGGATAGCCTTATCAACAAAATAGGCCACCATACCAAGGAGGCTATCAAGGACAAAGACAAAATTTTAATCAAAGACCATTCCAACCATACAACCCTACACCTCTTAATTCTATGAATCTGGTTAGGGACATGGTCCCTAGTCAAAATAATATGGCTATGCACAATGAATGGTGTTTTCCTTGTAATCAACCTCATAATTAGGCTACATGTTCAAATGGATGGATGAACCAAGCACTGATGGTTCAAAATGCCTCACAAGCTCAATCAGAGGCTTCTTCCAGTGGATCAGTTCCTCAACAAGAACCACAAGATAATGAGACCGCTCTTTTCAATTGGGAGTAGCAAGACTTCAATGGAGTTATTAGTGAACCTTCTATTGCTACCAACACAAGGTCAAAGAGAAGAGCTCAAGACATGGAGTGAGAAGACTCTGGTACTAAAGCTACTACATCTGCAGAGCCACTGCAGCAAGCTACTCCTATCACATTCAAGAAGGCTCCTGCCATTACAAGCAAAGAAGGCCAGACTCTCAAAGAAGTAGAACCCATCATAGTAAAAGCACAACAAAGAGTACACACTATGACACCTTTCAACATTGTAGACAACATGAAAAAGGTGAACATTACCATGTCTATGTGGGACTCTTTGGCTATTCCAGGGCAACCTAAGATTTTGAAGAAAGCTATGACTAAAATAACTACTCCTCAGCATACAAAAGAGATTGCAAAGCCAGTGTTGGTCAACACTGATCAAGAAAAGGAGGCTCCAAGTTGCAACTCCAAAGCTAATACCATGCAAGGTAGGAACTCAAAACCACCTCCCTTTTATGTATCCTTAATCATTAGAAAATATTTAGTACATAATTGTATGGTAGATAGTGGAGCTACTAGTACTGTAATGCCCAAAAAGGTAGTTGACCAATTAGGACTTAAATATGAACCCCTCCAAAAGAAGGTTACACAACTTGATGGATTCTCAGTTAACACTATAGGTGTGGCTAAGGATACCAGTCTGATCCTTCATGCTAGTCCTAATTTTTCTATCCTACTTGATATTTATATCATAGATCTCCCTGCTTTGTTTGCCATATGTCTATCAAGGGAGTTCACAGCCAAAATAGGAGGCTACCTTTCTTTTGATTGGTCTCACATGCTTTTTCACACAAGATATGGTACTAAGGTTACCATTAAATTAGAATCATTAGCAGCACACCATATAGAACCATATGTGTCCAATACCATCAATGCAAGCTGCCCTATATTTGATGACAGTGATTTCCCAACTATCAAAGAAGCAAGCACTAAAATAGAAAGTATCCCTGATATTTTCTTAGATGAACTAGAATGAAAAAAGGTTTTTGAAGCTCAAGAAAATGTTATTTGGGATGCTGGTTTGGGAAGTTATTTGATACAAGAAAGTGGATACATAGAGCCAAACCTTTTCAAGGATAGTGTTGATTTAGAGGATCAGAGCAATCAGGTTTGGGAATTGTTTTTTGATGGAGCTAGAAGTAGACATGGTTCTAGTGATGGTGCTATGCTAGTATCCCCAAAAGGAGAAAAGTATTATACAGCTTTCAGATTTGGTTTCTCCTGCACTAGCAACACTACAGAATATGAAAGCCTTGTGAATGGACTGGAGTGGGCTAGGAAAAGAGGGCCTAAGGCCCTAAAAGTTTATGGTGACAGTGAGTTAGTAGTCATCCAAGTGAGAGGGATAAGTGCAACCAAAAATGACACTTTGAAAGCATACAAACATAGAGTTTGGGATGCGATTGAAGACTTTTGTGCTTTCAATATTGTTGCTATCCCTAGAAAACTAAATCAAAATGCAGATAGATTAGCTGCTATTGGATCTCAATATGACATCCCCAATAGCATTTCAAAAGAAATAGACCAATAGCATATCAAAGTGATTATCAAACCTTCTATCCCTGATAATGATACTATTTGGCAAGTGTTTGACAATGATGAACAAATTCTGCAATTCTTGTTTGAAGAAGATGTCTTCTCAAAACATAACCAAGATAGACTTGCAAAATTATGGTGACCAAGTGATACAACTTAAGTCTAATAAGATGCCTAGAGGTCTTGTCACCTTAGAGACTGTCTTCAACAAGGATGATCAAGTTAAGAAGAATAAAACTGGCCTAGTAGTTCAACAAGAGCATTGTGTTGAATTAGAGTTAGAACTAGGTAAAAGTTTACAATTTGGAAAGGTAAACATTGATTTGGAAAAGCAAGCTTACACCCAATTATTTAGAGAATTTAGTGATGTTTTTGCATGGCAATATGAGGACCTCAAAGGTTTTGATCTAGCCCTTGCCCGGCACACTATTGAATTAGAGCCTAATGCCAAACCAGTAAGGCAAAAACAAAGGCCTGTTAACCCCAAGCTTGAGGCACTTATGCATAGAGAAGTGCTCAAATTGATAGAAAGTGGTATCATCTACCCCATCAAGCATACTAGTTGGGTTTCCAACCTTGTTCCTATAAGGAAAAAGAATGGGGAGTTGAGGTTGTGTGTTGACTTCAGGGATCTTAACAGGGCCTCTCTAAAGGACCGCCATCCATTACCCTCTATGGAACAAATCTTATAATGTGTCTCTAGATCCGAGAGATTTTCATTATTGGGTGGCTATTCAAGATACAATCAGATCCTAGTTAATGAAGAGGATCAATACAAGACTGCATTTACAACCAAGTGGGGAACCATGGCTTATCAAAAGATGCCCTTTGGTTTGTCAAATGTAGGTGCTACATTTCAAAAGGCAATGGATATGGCCTTTAAAATCCTCATGTATAAGTTTGTACTAGTCTATTTAGATGACATAATTGTCTATTCTAAACATGCAGCAGATCATATCAGACATCTGAGGAAAATCTTTGAAAGATGTAGAGAGTTTGGGATATCTCTTAATCCCAAGAAATGTGTATTTGCAGTACATGAAGGAAAATTGTTGAGATATATAGTATCCAAGAAAGGAATCATAGTGGACCCAGAGAGAATTGCAGCCATTCTAGAGCTACCATTGCCACATCATAAGAAAGGTCTCCAATCTTTCATAGGAAAGATTAATTTTGTTAGGCATTTCTTGCCTAATATTGCAGATTTATTGAAGCCTTTAACAGCCATGTTAAAGAAGAATTCAACTTTCATCTAGACTAAAGAAAACAAAGCCAATTTCCAAGCTATCAAAGAGGCCTTGACAGAGGCTCCTGCTCTATTAAACCCAAATTTCAGTAAGGATTTCATCCTTTATGCTTATGGAGGTCATGATGCTATATCTGCTATGTTGACTCAAGAAAATTCAGAAGGGTTGGAGCAGCCTATTGCTTTCTTCAGCAAAGGTTTGGAAGAATATGAACAAAGATACTCTTTTGTAGAGAAACATGTACTTGTTGTGGTGAAGAGCCTTAAAAATTTTAGACATTTATTGACCCATAGCAAGGTACATTTGAAAGTTACCCATCCAAGTGTCAAAGAATTTTTGCTTTCCAAAGACCTAAATGAGAAAAGAGTTGGTTGGATTACCAAGGTAATGGAATATGACATTGATATCCAAACCACCAAGTTGGTTAGAGGAAGAGGTCTTTGGGAACATTTGGCAGAGGATGAAAGTTCAAAGAAAATAGAACAAATAGATTCATCTCTCGTTGTGCATTTTACAGACGAACATGCCAAGGAATCAGGTTGGTTGCCTGACATGATTCATTACTTGAAAATAGGACAATGTCCTACAGGCCTAGATTATGTAAAAAGAAGATATTATAGGTTACAATCTATCCCTTTTGTGCTGATAGATGAAGTTCTTTTCAGAAAGGATCGTAATGGTGTCCTTTTAAGATGTATTGATTCAGAAAAGATAGCTGATGTCCTATTTGAATTTCATGATGGACCTTCTGGAGGTCACTTTTCTCCTAGGACTACTGCTTTTAAAATCATGAGGGGTGGATACAATTGGCCATCTATCTTTAAGGATAGTCATGATTATGTGAGAAAATGCATCAAATGTGCTATGTTTGCAGGAAAAGAAAGGCTTGCAACTCTGCCCCTTCAGCCAATCAAAACAAAACAACCATTCATGAGATGGGGCATAGACTTTATTGGTATGATTAACCCTCCATCTAGTGTAGGACACAAGTGGATAATTACTGCTACAGACTATTTTAGTAGATGGATAGAGGCAGTTGCCTTGAAAGAATCAAATGAGAGTGTTGTCTTAAGTTTTTATGATGATATAATTCACAGATTTTGCACTCCTGACTCCATAATATCAAATAATGCTTTAGCATTCACAGGCCTTAAAGTCTCAAAATGGGCAATTAGAAATGGCATCTGTCTGAATACAAGTTCAAATTACTACCCTTAGGGAAATGGTTTGGTAGAATCAACTAACAAGAACTTGATTAGGATAATCAAGAAAACTCTACAGGATAACCAAAGAGATTGGCATACTAAGTTGAAGTCTGCCTTATGGTTAGACAGGATCACTCCAAAAAAGATCATTGGGAATTCTCCTTATGTATTAGTGTATGGCAGAGAGGCCAAGTTGTCCATTTCAACTGAATTGCCAGCTTTAGACTTGGCTACTCAATATGCCCTGTTTGAGGAAGGAGATCCCTTGCAAATCAGGTATGCTCAGCTCATAGAGTTAGAGGAACTCAGAGACAAGTCTATGAAGGATATGGAGTTCCATCAGATCTAGAAAAAGAAAAGTTTTGATAAAAGAGCCAGGGCTAGAAACTTCAAAGTTGAGGATGTAGTCCTCAAGTGGGATGAATTCAGATCAAAGCCTGGCAGACACACAAAGTTTGATTCCTTTTGGGGTGGACCATTTCTTATTACAGAGTGCAAGGGGCCTAATGCTTTTCAAATATCAACTCTTGGAGGAGATGCCTTGCCTATTTCAGTTAATGGATTCCATCTAAATCCTTGTTTTGAGGTTAATCCCTCCATGTAATTCTCTATGAATATGTTTCCTATTTTCTATCCTTGCTTTCTAGTTTAGTTTTCCTGCTTTCCAAGAAGTACACGTGCATAGTTTTGTCCCTCTAGCTCTAGTTTGTCTCTCTGTCAAGAAGTTTTGTGCTCAGGAAGATGACCCCATGCCCAATGGATAGTTTAAGGCCACTAATCATGTCTAGCAAGCTGACATCCAGCAGAAATCACCAAAATGTTACCCAATTTTTCCTCTTCCATACAAATTTGGCTATATACTAAATTCCATCCAGAGGTCTATATTTTACTCCTCTTGAACACCTTAAGAAATTTGATGGCCTTATGTCTTTTCCTCTACTCCCTACAATTGTTTAACTCCCTGGCCTACAAGTATTTGTTTGAAAAAGTAGCTGTTGGCCCTAAAAAACCTTAAAAAACCCTACGGCCTTTCTGTTTCGCGATTACCTTTTCAGCCACTTAAGTGTTTTCATTTTCCATGTGTGCTTTATACTCTCAGCCTGGTCACAAAGTCTCTTAGACCCCGTAGAATATTCCTCTATTTTCCCTGATTCCATGACTACCTATGTTTGCAAGATCTCCCAGTCAAAAGGCATATTTCTCTTTTATTCTGCGACCTGGCGGTGGTTTTTTCCAGTCGGGTAATTGCCCAATGAAATCCAGGGGCACCAATCCTTTTAGTGACTAAGTGACTGCATTCATGTAATCTCTTATTTCTAGTAGTTTAGCCCTTAACACTTAGCGATCTAGCGAGTGTTTACAGTTTGGTTAGCGATCTCAACTTAGCGGCTAAAGTCAGGAATCTAGATCTATGGCTGGTCGCATGATCGCATAGGCTAGGAATATTCCTTGCGATCATGCAATGGTCATCGATCTTCATTATCGTCAGCGCTTCATGCTAGTGGGTCCACTGCCAGGTCATGCCGATGTGCAAGCTTTTCATTGGTTGAGAGTTGGTGATGTGGTGCCATGTCAGAGCGGGCCCAGCGTGTTATCTTTCTTGAAGATCTATGGCTGTCGTATGATTGCATGGAATATTCCAAGCCCATGCGATCATATGACCAACCATTGATCTTACTTTATCTTGAGGCTCTGTCAGGTGGGTCCTTTCCTGGTGACATGCTCGTGTTTCATTGGCTGGCTGGATTATGATGTGGAAACCTATCAGTGGGCCCGTGGTCTTTGGCTTATGTGGCAGGTTAAGATCTAAGCAAGATCTACAGTTGTTGTTATACCATTGAAGTAATATGCATGATCTTTAGCATCGCGGTATAATGACAACCGTCTGATGAAGGATTTAGAAGGTCGTGGGTCCAATGTGTTACTTGGCGCTGACATGCTTGATTCCTATTGGCTGCTGGGTAGAACAGTTGGTGTTTGTTAGTGGGTCTGGTTGTCAGAGGATTCATAGAGTCGATGAAGATCCACAATTCTCACGTGATCGCAAGGGATCTTTTGAGGCCATGCGATCACCGTCCGATGCAGAGTCAAGATTCTTTCTTAAGTGAGGTGCCAGTCGTGCTGAAGTGTTCACTTCTCATTGGTCCCTAACCGATGAGTTGGCGCTTGACTTTTCAAAGGGTCTCCCGACTATCACAAGGTCGATTTGAGCTGTTCATCTACTAGGAGAAACTTTGATCAATGGTCATGTTTTAAAATTTGACCTACTAGCCGTTAATATTTAAATTCAAATATATCTCTGTAAGATTTTGCTAGGGTTTTGATCCAGCGGTTGATTGCGACAAAGTGGGTAGCTTAAATTGAATTCTTCAGGATAGTTGCAGTTGAGGGGTTGATGGGGAAGATCTGATTGCTGATGCCATGGATTTTTCTTGGGTACCATGTTGATTTTCTCACATTGAAGAAACATTTAAGAGGTTGGCACCACCTGTGGCCTTCTGTACTTCAATTGTAAGCATTCATGATAGGGCCAAGTTGCAAAGGGGTAGATAGATCAAGGTGGCTTGTCTACAGGAAGATTCAGTATAGGCATGGGCACGCAAAGATAGTTTTGATGTGATCAACCAAATATTCTCAGAGAGATAATGATGCATTTATGTTCAGACTTGATAGAATTAGGGTTTCTGATTATTATATGGCAAAATCCAAGTAACCTTAATTAGGTTTTGCTCCTGTCTGCGTGCAAAGAGGAGATGTATATATTATTTTTGGAGCTTTTTAGAGCTCAGAGTTAGACAATAAAAAAGAGAGTTCATCTTTCTAAGAAGTTATCTGAGGCATTCTTTCTACCCTTTGGCTTTTGCAATTGTAAGCTTTCATTGATGGTTTAGATATTGCAAGGTACTTTGTGACATTTTTCATGTCCCTATGCTTTTCTTGTCTGAATTATCTCTTATTGAATTCAATATATGTGTGTTTTTAGTGATATCTTAGGGTTCTTGATCCCTCTTTCTTTCTGCAGTTTATGTGTATGCCTATGAATGATTTGATTTGAATGATCTTGTAGGTATACTTCAACCCCTAGCAATCTATCTCATTCTTATACCCAATTGTAGAGGTGAATGTTTGTTTGCAGGTCATAATTTGTGTCTAAGTTCTTGGGAGTGCTATTGTCTTATGAAATTCTCTCTTTCCTTGCATAGCATCTCTCTATTATAGACCCTTCTATGAAATATTGATGCAAACCTATTCATTGAGTTGTGATCTCCTAGACCTAAGCTTATGTACTGATTTCATCCTTTATACTACAATTCATACCATATTTTCAGTGTATCACCTAGTAGGTTGTTTGCTTTCGGTCATTTCCCTTTCAGCATTCCTTCTATCCCTTTCCCCTCAAAGATTTACTTTCCTATCAAGAAGAAAATTAAGGTGATTATCCAAGAGGAACCAGCCTAGAACCTGGAGGTCTCATCTCAATTAGCATAGGTCCCACAACCTAGAGATGATTCCCATGTTATACTAGGTTATCAAGACCAAGAGAGCTTGAAACAAGGGTGCAAACTTAGTGTATAACAGTTACCACGATGAAAATAGCTATTATCACTTGAGGTTCCATCCATGTGGTTGACCCAATTAAGGAAATGTCCACTACGGTTAACCCTCTCTAAAGGTGACTCACCAAAGATACAATTGAGACTGGTTCCAGATTCAAGGATCTGAGTTTCTGATACTACCCAAAAAGGGAGTAGAGCATAGTCCTCTAGCCTTTTCACTTTTAACCAAAATAAAGCAGACAGATTAATCTAACATGCTAAGACCAAGATTATCTCACAAAGATCTATGATGTCAACCGCTTATGATCTATCAACCTCTCCAGAGAGAGAATGTATCAATCAAAAGTTGAAGACAAACAAATCTAGTATAACGTGAGACGCTCTCAATAACCTCTCTACCTACAAGGGGTTCCTTCATCAAGAAGAGCTTTGCATGCATGAACAAGTGGAAGAAGCCCACTCTCTCAAGATCATCCACAAATAGTGTTCATATGGCCTATTTACTATGTGTAACAGATATGCAGAAAGCAAATCTATGTTCATTTTATAGCCCAAAATGAAGTCTGTGATATGAAAGCGAGAAAAGTCACACAAGCTTGACATGTGAGAGTTCGTTTTATGTCCAAATTGAAGTGTTATCAAATCGTAGTAGAATACTTGAATTCCTCACAACACGCTTAGTAGATTTTACCTATTTTAGCAATTTAGTTGTGCTTTTTTCCAATCAGATTCAGAAAATATCAATTAGAAATAGAAGATTTCAATTGTTAGGGTTAGCATTTAGTCTAAATTTGAAAAATTGCCAAAAATTCTGAAATGACAATTAAATCCTGGAGTCAAAACTCATACGATAGTGGGTTACCTTCCAGACGACAGTCTGGAAACTCGTATGACCGTGGGTGTCTCATCAAATGACAATCAAGCTCCCAAATGACAATGTATAGCTTTTGATACGAGCCTTGATAGAATCAACTGTCGTACGATAGTGTGGTCTAGGTGGCATGACTTTCTGATAAAAGTCATATAAAAAATGTACGGACAAAGAATGAAATCATAGAATGGACTAGAAAATGATAGAAAAAATAGATAGAAGTGAATTAGAAGAAATGGAAACCCATTTTAGGGCCCCATGGTGGGCGCCAGAAATGTGTGTGTGAATTTTGTACCTAGTTGTAGACACAATACTTCAGTAAAACATTAGAGGTTAGCAGAAATCAAAATCTTGCAAATAAATGAAACTATGCTAACTAGACAATTTACTACCTTCTAGTAGGTGCGAGTATGATGTTCTCATATTGAAATTGAGATCAGTGACAATGCAACACCTAAACGAAGGATTTGAATGCAAAATATGAAAGACTATGAATGCAGATTAATCTATTTTTTTGGATTTTCTATGCAATAATATGAAAAACTGTATGAATCTAAGCTATATGAATGAAATTGAAATTGAATGTAGATTTAATCTAAGAATGCTATGAATGAATATGAAAAATATGATATGAAACTATGCAAAAAGCTATGATCAACAGTGAAGGATCTCACAAATCGTCTATCGCAAGTACTCAATCCTTCAATTGCCAATTTGCCAAATTAATTGTGCAAATTCGAGTGTTGATAATTATGAAGAGATGAGCCTTGATTTTATAGAAATCCAGGGCTTTGAGGATGCAAGAGAAAAGCCATAAATCACTCTTGATAAACTCAAGTTGATTTTTGAGTTATCAGGAAATCAGAGATAATTAACTCACAAAAATCATGCAAAAGCAATGTTTTACTAAAAATAGAGTTTAGATCAAATTTGAACTCATCATCAGATGTTGAGTTTCAATTTTAAAATTGGTTGTTAATTTCTAGTTCCCTGCTTTTTTTATTATGCATGATTTAATTATAAATTAATTTAAAAATAAAGTGATTTATTCTCAACTTAACTGATTTTGAATTAAAACAATTGATTTATGGGTTAATCAATTATTAAATCAAACTTTATCCAAAAATTATATTATTAAATATTGACAATTGACATGAATTAATTAAATAAGAATTTAATCAATTAGTCATGAGATTTTAGATTTTATTGTCAACATTAAATAATACAATTTAGGAATAATTTAATTAAATCTAATTAAATAATTAAGTGGTAGTATTAAATCTGATTAATTAAATATTCAGAGTATTCAATTAATCAAACTTTAGGATAAATAAGATTTATCGCCAAATAATTATTAAATTAAGAATAATTATGATGAATTAGGAATATTTCTAGGAATATTCCCCGATGTAGAATTTAGGATAAAATCAATTAGGATTCAATAATGTGCAGATGTGCCTTAGGTTGGGACTTTGATGTTGATTTCATTCGAATTGAAGATGTAGGAGGTTAATGAACCTATAGCCCATTTTGGGGGTATTACAACACCAACAGATCCATTTCTCTAAACAATAGCTTTAAATATTATCTCTACCTTAGGTAATGCATCCTTTAACTCTGCAGTCTCAAATGTAGTCAACTTAGCCACTAACATTTCTCTAGTGAAAACTATATATTTTGGAAGTCTCCTCCAGTGCAAGAACTTTAGCTTTGTAGGAAGGAGTCATAAATCTTAATTTTTTTGCTATGACTTCATCTTTTATATAAGTACCTCCATTGTTTCTGATTCCAATCACACATTCAGATACTCTCTGAACATACATCCTTATTATTTCATCATCCTTCATTTGTACTATCTCCATCTTTGTTCTCCAATTCTATAACTTTTCTCTCTTAGTGTATTCATCTCCTTCATAGAGTGCAACTAGTCTTATCCAGATCTTACTTGCATTTGTTAGATCTATGACCTTTGTGAATTCACTGTCAGCTAATGTATTAAGCAAAGCTTCCTTTGCAACAACATTGCACACAAACCTTTTCCTTTCTTATTCAGTAGTATTAAGTGTTTCAAGGTCTTCCTCCTTTATGATAGGCACATCTTTCCAGGTAATGAGCCAATATTCCAATCCCATACACATCAAATGATTCTTTATCTTCTCCTTCCATGTGTCAAAATTTTATGCATCAAACTTAGGACTCTCCTTTCTGGATAAGGTCATCTTGATCTTTACCTCAAGTTGTTAAGCTTCTTGACTGAGGACCAAAAGCTCTGATACCAATTGTTTGAATAGAATTATCTTAATCAACTGAGAGGAGGGAGTGAATCAGTTGATGCCAATATTGAATGCTTTAAACTTTAAAATCAAACTTATTGTTGAACATAAAATACTGAACTAAAAAGTAAATGCAGCAATAACACACATACACATGAACACCAAGATTTGTTCTCGAGGAAACCCATGTTAAGGGAAAACCCCAGTGGGGATGGTACCCACAAATATCTATATTATGAGTATAATAACCTTATTAAGAGTTCTGACCCTGTTAGGAGCTGAGTATTACAATAGGCAGGTCCTGGTTAAAGGACAGACCTTGTTAGGAGTCTTTTACAATGTGATCCATGTTAAGGAATTGACCCTACTAAGAGTCTAGCCCTGCTAGAGGCAATAAGCATGTTAGCGGTGTATAATATATCAACATGATCAAGAGATTTGAGAATTAAATCTACCCTCAGGTTCTCCAAACCTTAAAACTTTAAGGCTGAGATAATTCTATTCTATTACTGCTTCCAGTACTCAACCACTGACAATAAAGCTTTGTCTTGTGCCCAAGTGCACAACTACTGTTCTCTAAATAGTAACCAATGCAACATTAAGCTTGCATTTACCTCTGCACTTTGCATGTGCAGCCATGCCTTATTTTCCACGGATTTCAATCCTTATATACTGTAGACACATAAAATTGGACAAATACTTTTAAATTGCAAAAATCAATTAAATGGATCAAAATGCATTAAAAGGGACATAATTAAATAAAGCTGAGCAAAATCAATTAAAACAAATGAATTATTAAATAATGATGTTAAATGATTAAATCGAAGCTTAAAAGGGCCAAAAACAATATATAATTGATTTTAATCAATTGATTGTATAGTTGTTTTGATCAAAAATCAAAGTGAACCTATTACCCATCCATGGCTAAATTTAATTAATTAATTGAATTAATATTCCTTATTTCCTTTCAACAAAGTGATCAACCAATGAAAATTGAGGACAAAAGGACATAAATCACTCAAACATTTAAATTGTCCAAAGCTTTGAAACCATTTAAAGGCTTGTCCCCTCATTTGTCCCCCCATTTATGAACAAAGCAAAGTTTTTTACTCAACCATGGGATAATCATGATTACTTCACCCCACCCCCTACCCTTGGGAACTTACTATAAGTATGAGGCATTTTGGAGAGCATTTCCATCTTGGAATTTCATTTGCATAGCATTTTTACTATAGGCAATTGAGATCATTTCCAAGAGCAATTTGAGCAATTTGAGCAATTTAAGCATTTTTGAGCATTTAGTATCATAATTTCATCATTCTTGAGCTAGAATCATCATAGAAGCATAGTATAAGCATAGTAGCAGCATCATTTCTCATTTTAGAGGTGTCACTAGTGAGGATTGTAGCTAAGAGCTTCACTTACCACTTCTTTCTAGAGATCCATGGGATAATATAGATCATAATTTCAATTCTAGTTAAAATTGCATTGTATTTAGTTAAATTGATGTTAGTAGATCTTAATTCCATGTAGGTGAGTAACTTCATCACAAAAATGGCACCCATTTTGGGGCTCTAAGCCTCACTTCATCATTTTCATCTCCATTTGCATGCTTGGATATTCTATTTTCCGTGAATTGCTTGCAGGAAACTAGAAAAATCACACTTACAGGAGGTTGAATCACGCCTACAGTCAGTTCTCTGTCACCTAAGAGCTCTATATTAACACCTACTAGCTGGAGATCCATGCTTTTGATGACAAATCCTTCAGCCTTTATGGCTCACAGTCATGCCTGTGACTCAGGGAGTATCGCCTAGCTTTAATTTTCTATCGCTTAAGTTTATGCTTTGCTTTGCATGTTATAGTTTTGGTCACGCTTTTTCTAAGGAAATTTATCGCTTAGTATCATTAACATGTCGCTTAGCATTAAACATTTTATGCAATTTTAAGCTTTGTTCACACCTCTGGATAAACTATTCACGCTTGTGTAACTTTGAGTAACGCTTGAGCCGCTGCAAAGTGATGCTCGCTATTATCAAAGTTACGCTTGTAAGTAGTTTAGTCACGCCTATTAGTTGGACGATATCACCTGGTGTCTGATGTTTGTTTTGGTTTTTAAATTGATAAATTTCAATATATAACTCTCTATTTATACTTTTTAACAGTAAATGAGAAGGCATCTGAAAGTGAAAAAGCTAGAAACTACGTTCAACCAAGAGGAAAAAGCGTTGGCTAAAAGAATCAAGAAGGAAAATCAAGCACATACCAAAGCTATTCTTGAATCAACATTGGACGAAGACGTTAAGGTACATGAAAAATACATTGTTGTGATTGAAGCTTACAAGCGTAAATTTGTTTCATTAAATTGGATTTTTGATCCTTAAGTTGAGTTGTTAAAAATGCAAACAAAGTGCTCCAAAGTTTCATTTACTTAAATCTTTGTGTTGTCAAATTCAATTTTGGTTTCCCCTCATTGTGAATTGGTTGTGTTGGACTAATTTGTTGGAGGAGGGAGCTAGAACGATCGCCACTAGGTGAGTGGAAATAAGATAAAAACCAATGATTCAAAAATGCCCCTTGCCTTTTGCTAGCTACAAGGAAAGGTATTTTACATGATCAAGTTTGCATTCCCTTAAATTGCAGCATTTCATTTGAATCTAGCTTTAATAAGGAGGGAATTTAACCAAATATTTCAATTTTAAGAACCTCCTTGTCAAGAGGTTGAGAAAGAACAATTAATTGCTGGAAGTGTTTGGGAACAAAAGGGAAAGTTAGGGATATGCTCTTCACCTTTTAGGTGAACCAAATTCCCAAACACTTAACCTTAATTCCACTTCATTGTTTTCCATGCACATGTTATTTAAAATAGAGATTTAGTGGGCTCACCTCTCGAGTTTGCCTTAACAAGGCCGGTGAGAGGGATAGCCCAAAGTGGGATATACTCACTTTTGCTGTTGCAATCCAACCCACTCTAAAATGAAATGCATGTATCCTTAATGGGGTGCATGACAAACGGATTTTGACTTTTCAACCTTCCTCTAGTAGTCTTAATGGATTGCGCAAAATCCTACTTTGGTGCATGTGGGAAGCCTCCTTGGAGGATTGAGAGATTGAAGTCTATTTGAACAAAATGTTTATTAAAACCTAGTAAAATAGCAAAGCCACCTTGTAGAGCCATGTTTACAAGCCAAAATTGACTTTAGGTAGGCTGTTTGGAATTCTTTATTGTGATATACTTGTGAAAAACATCAGAGAACATACACATTAGAATGTTTTAAGGACATGATGACAAAGTGATGTGTGTGTTGTGCTTGTTTTTCTATTTTCAAACACATAAATTTCCAGAAACTGATCTTACACATTTTAAAAATTCAAAATCTTATACCTTGGTTAGAGAAGTGTTGCCTGTGCATGTAACACAATCGCCTATCAGAGGTTTAGTCACACTTGTGACTTGTTTAAGCATGTGTAGACATACCGAAGTCATGCTTAGAAAAATTTCAAACACGCCTAAAAAAATTGAAAACCCACCTGGCATTAACAAAGTCTCACCTGGTAACCTACAGTGTATCGCTTAACAAGAAACCAGTGCACGCTTACAGAAGTCTCAGTCACACCTATGCTCAGTTCAATGATGACCAAAAACCTAAAAGGGCAAACAGAGAGTACTTGCAGGATAAATCAAAAAATTTTGAATACATTTTTTAGTACCATTTTCCGTGTTCTTACTGCTCAGGCTTTCAGTTTGGTCAAAAATCCTGTCCTACACATTCTTCAAAATTTTGCAAAGAATTAGACCCCAAGTGATATTAACTTTCATTCTTCAAGGTTCATGCCTGCTTTCACTAGATCTTACTATGTTAAACAAACCTTGCAAGCAGACAGGACCTATTTGAGACAAGAACTCCCTTACCTAAGAGAAGAGTCTACCACTCCTAGAGTACCCCAAAAATCACCCGAACAAGAAGTAGAAGACAACATGATGTATTATGGCAGTTTGGGTGGCAAAGATAATAGTGGTATTGATCTCACTAACCAAGGTGATGCCAATAACAGGGGCAATGATATAAATAACCAGGGAAACACTACTAACCAAGGCAATACCAACAATGGAGGAGCAGATCAAAATGCTCAAGGTATTGACCAAACTCACACTAGAACTCACACCGAAGCAATGGTAGAAGATGCCATAGATGAAAAAGTTAGTGAGGCTATCCAATGTCCTTATTTCTGAAAGCTTATGGAAAAGGCAATGGATAGAGATGGAGAAAAACACTTCCTAGACTTAGCACAAAAAGGTCTCAAGCTACCCCGTGACTACAATGTCAACCAACTCAAAGCACTAAAAGTTGAGGAAAGTACCTTAGACATCATGAACAAGCAATTCAAGATGTTTCAAATGAAATTGGACAACATTAAGCAAAGTGGGTCTCCTAAGCCTTTCTCCATAGAAGCATTGTGTCCATTCCCATTTGATAAAAGCTTGGTTATGGTGCCATTCCCAATCAATGTTGTGTTCCCCAAGTATGACAAGTATGAAGGAATGACAAATCCCCAAGATCACTTATGGGAGTTTTATGCATTGAGCTTAGAGTTCATGCATGATACAACATATTTAATGAGATTATTTCTACAAAGCTTAGGAGGCATGGCTATGGAGTGGTTTTCTAAGTTACCCTCTGGTATTAAGACCTTCGAAGAGCTAGCTTCGAAATTCATGGCCCATTACTCATATAATATTAAACATGAGGTCACGATGATAACATTATGCAATACTAAACAAAAGGATGGAGAGGCATTCCTCACTTTTCTACAAAGGTGGAGGACAGTTTTTGCAAGATATCCTAGAAGTGTGCCTGAAAAAGAGAAGATGGATATCTTCATAAACACTTTAAGCAATGAGTTGAACTATCGATTATGAATGCAATGTCCAAAGACCTTTCAGGATCTAATTGAAAATGGAGTAACAATGGAGGAAGTGCTGGTCAAAAGTGGAGAACTCAAACTGTACAAAGAGAACAAGAACAACTCCAACAATGGTAACAATGGCAACAATCAAAAGAATAATTGGTTCAACAGTAACAGCCATTATAAGAACAACAATAAGGGAATTGTGAATGATGGAGTAGTTGAATCTAGAAACTTGAAGTTAGTCCCCTTTGCTCTTACAAGGACACCTAATCAGGTGAATAATACCAATCAGCTTTCCAATGCGCCATCCAACAACAACCATAATAACAATGGAAATCAAGGAGATAATTCAAGGAGTACTAAATTTGATAAATATTTGAAGCCAACTCCACAAAGGAACTTCACACCCTTGGGTGAACCCCTTGAAAAGGTATTAAAGACTCTCATGGCTAATAATGTCATTACTTTACCCAGCATTCAGCCTTATGAGCCAAATAACAAGCCTAGTTGGTGGAGTGCCAATAACCATTGTGAGTATCATAGAATTCGAGGGCACACAACAAATGAATGTCTGCAACTAAAGAATGTAGTGCAAGACTTAATTGATAATGGCACGATCACCATTGATGGACCTCAAAACAACAAAGATCATACAGCATTCAAACAACCTTTCTACAAACATGATAAAGGGGAGTCATCTAATGGTAAGAAACAAAGTGCCAATAATCTTAACTTTGCACCATCTTATGATAACATTGTGAATGCTATAATAATCAATGAGCAGCCACAAAAAGAGGCATCAAATGTCATTACAAGAGGGAAAAATTATAGAATGACTCTACAAGGAGCTGCTCCTAAAGTTATTAGCACCCTACAATCCAACATCGTGGTCAAGCAACCTTCTACAATAGCAAAACCTTATAGCTTGGTTGATCAATTGCAAAGAACTCCAGCGCAAATCTCTATTTTAGAATTGTTGAAGTTATCCCCGAACCATAAGGATATTTTGGAAAAATCCCTAATAGAGACAAACGTTCCTACTAACTTAGAAGAAGAGAAGTTCCAAAATATGGTAGGTCATCTTGTGGCACCTCATTGTCTCTCATTTTCCAATCAAGATGACATGTTTATAACCCATCCTCAAAATCTACCATTGCATATAGAGGTCCTAATAGAAAAGCATAGAGTCAAAAGAGCCCTCATTGATGGAGGAGCTGGCCTTAATATTTGTACATTAAGTCTTGTCAAATCCTTAGGGTTGTCTGAGTCTTGCATTGACCCTACAAAAAAAATCACTATCAAAGCTTATGATGAAGCTGAAAGGGCCTCTAAAGGCATGATTGTATTGCCCATACAAGTGGGACCCATCAAGAAGGACACCAATTGCCAAGTATTGGACATTAAGTTAACTTATAATATTTTTTTGGGGAGACCATGGATTCACGAGATGCAAGCAATCCCATCCACATACCACCAATGCATCAAATTTCCATACATGGGTGAAGAAATCACGGTTGGAGGGGACTCAAACCCATTCCAATGTTGTAATGCACTCAAACCCCTTCATGAGTTATTTATTCCACATAACCAGGAAGGAATCATTCAAAGAGTCACCATTGAAGATACCAAAATGGATGATCTGTTCATAACATTAAATGCTACCCAAAATCCTCCTCAAGCTAGCTCAACGACATCAACTAAGGGAAAGGAAAAAATGAGCTATGAGGGTCCAATTATTAATGAGGGTTCATATCAAACTTGTTAGCCATTTTTCTTGTATCCCTCAACTCTAGAAGAGAAATATGAAAACCAGACATAGGGATCTTTGTCCAGTAACACAAATCTACTTGTTCATGCAAACTGAGGGGCAAGAAAAGACTAATTGATGAGGATTTGATCCTCCTTCTGCTTCGAGTTCCACACACTTAGGCGGGTGCACCTAAAACATGATAAGATCTGCATACATAAACACTTCCTCACTACAACCTTTTATGCAGACATAAAAATTAGTGGATAGTTCTCAGACTTATAAAACGTGGGAGTTCAACTCAACCAGCCTTATACAGGATCCCACCTGTATGATCTGCTAAGAACTAGAAAAATGGTCAATGTGATAACAAGGATAAACTCCTTCTTCTCTTCGAGCTTTGAGCTCAGGCAGGCTAACCCTTGGATTCATTTCTTCAAAGAATCACTAACAACACTTGTATTTATGAAACACAAGACATAAACATGAATGCTCTCAAACATGAAATTAAAGATGGATTTGAATTTTAAAGGTTGATGATGAAAACTGCAAAGCAAACCAGGACCAGTGCCTTGTTCATTGGGTAACAGAGTCATACAAACATATATTCGCAGAAAACCTTAATCCCAAACTCAAAGAAACTAAGTGAAGTGCCTTACAAATCACTTCTCTCACTCCAGTTCTTGGACATCAAATTCATATACAAACCTATAATTCTCAGAACTTAAAATCAAGACTTACTCTCTCCTTGAAAGAAACTTGAATTCAAACTCACAGGTACCTTATAACTGGTATACTGACATGCCTTACAAATCAATACACAAGAATTAAGATCATGCATACAAAGACATCAAACAAGAACTGAATCGGGATTCCCATTGTTCTCATTAAAATTTATCTGTAACTATACATTTACAATACAAAGACACCAGAAAATAAGACCCAAAGCCTGGAAGCTGCTCTGCAGCATAAATTTCAACATCTTTGTTACAATGAGAAAAATCCAAGATATAGCAATTGAGAGTCCATTCCCAAAACCAACTGACAGTTGTCCCTCTTGCATAAAAATATCTTCAACATTCCTCATCTCCCTGCAACTGATTCCCAAGCTGATCCACATTCTGCAAAAACTTCCAATCTGATCTGCAACTGATCTTGATTCCCGGATTTCAAACCTGAACTGCTCTTATCAACTGCTTTGAAACTGAAAATAGTCATCACCATTAGAATCCTTATTTCGAGACCTTTCCGGAAACATATAACACTTATATGTTTTGTTAAAAAATGAATTTCCAAGCCCCTTTTCCGTGAACAACTATCTTTTAAATTTTTGAATTTATGCCCTATAGTCTAAACTATATCATTTCATAAATTTAGCTTTAATTTGCAATTTTATATCATTTTCTGCATATACCCACAGAATGCACCAGAAAGTGCCACTTGTCACTATCTCATTGCATGCTCGAACAAACCTCAAGTTAACCCACTGATTGGGAGAACTGGCGAATGACATGTATCTCCAAATCTTTGAATCTTTCTTTGACCATGGTTATCATTTGGAGAACTAGCGATTTGGAGAACTCGCGACTTGGAGAACTCGCGACTTGGAGAACTCGCGACCAAGTGTATTCTCCAATTCTCTGAATGATTTTCCTTAACTTTCAAGCATTTGGAGAACTAGCGACTTGGAGAACTCGCGACTTGGAGAACTAGCGACCAAGTGTATTCTCCAATTCTCTGAATGTTTATGACTTAACCATTTGCATTTGGAGAACTAGCGACTTGGAGAACTAGCGACTTGGAGAACTCGCGACTTGGAGAACTCGCGACCAAGTGTATTCTCCAATTCTCTGAATGTTTATGACTTAACCATTTGCATTTGGAGAACTAGAGACTAAACATTCTCCAATTCTCTGAATGTTATCTCCTTAACCACTAGCATTTTTCGCCAGCATTTTTATGCAAAATTTAGTGCTTTATGGTCACTGGCACGCATCCCAATGCAATAGTTGTGCACACTCTTGAGAGCCTTCTTCTCTTTATTCATTTCATTATGTGAGTGGTATATCTTTTAAACACTTGAAATGGTCATTTCTTGAGCAATGTGGGATTAAACTTTTGGAAGCAATGCTGATTTTTTATTGCTGCGAGTACTCAGAGGACCATAACTTTTGATTGTCAAACTGGGTTTTTCTAAAAAATTTTCTGTACAATGCACACATTGTCATCTCAAACATATGTAAAATTCAACCCAACCCAGTTTGTAGTTTTTGAGTTATGATAAAAAAACGTGACTGGCTATATATTGACACTTTTTTTTTAACTGGCTCTTGCCTTCAACCTTTTTTTTATCGTCTTCTTCTTCACATGTTTTGCATTTGTCTATGATATTTGGCATCGCAAAATCACTTTGCTTTGATTTTCTCAAACTCTGAGACAAGACCTTGATGCATTGCCCTCTAGAAAACAACAATGATAAATGAACACCAGTAACACTAGCCATTTCTACGTACACAATATCTTGTGCTCAATCTTAGTGATAACTCACACTGGCGACGCACTCCTTTGCTCTCACACATCATGGCATTATCTTGTCTGGGCCATTTATTTCACTTTTACCCTTTGCAAAGATTGTCAAATAACATTAGCTGACATTCGGGAGCGGCCTTAAAAACTGGCCAATAGCCATCATAGGATCATGTCACTGAGCACACATGTTCACCTCCAACAAACAAATATGCATGTCAAAGAAGCAATTTCAAAGACACCCGAGCCACAAGATAAAATAGACCAAAGTTAGCCACTTTAAAACATTGCCTTTCTGCTCTATCTGAAATCACTTAAGTTGGCTCTAGAACTGGCTTTGAAAACTGACCAAATCACCTGAATGAATCTCACCGCATGACTGACATAAACCTTGAGATACATAGAATCACCCTGCAAAATGGCATCCCCTGACTGTACCTGAGGCAAAATTTATTAACCTCTGAAGTTTCCCTTTTCATTCTGCTCCTGCAAACACACTATCAGAACCTGATAAACTGCACTTGGAATTAGCCTTGAAAAGTGCACGAATGGATTGGCAGGATGCTCGAATCAGAATGAGATACAGTATAACTTGTCAGCAATACAGGACAACAAGAATTTTGACAATAGGATCATCCTGTGAAAATTTATTAGCAGGCAAAGAAGGCCTCTGACAAACTTGCAGAAAACATAACCGGGCAATTTGCACTTTTTGCAAATAGAAAAGGTCTGGCAAATTGACCAAATGAATGCATCAAGAGCCACAATCTTACAGCATGGAAGTATTTTATGTTTATTATACATTGAGACAAACATACTGATGACCTGATCAACAGGGCATGAGTTATTCATAGTTGAAATAGGGCTCTAGAAAACTGGTGAATAACCAAACAGTGCAAAACACAAAAGCTGCAAATGGAATTAGCTTCAATTTCTCATCAGATGGATTTATCACAAGCTACAAACTGACAGGGGTAGAGTAAAAATTGTCTATAATGTAGGGAAATGATTAAAACCTTTCTACCAATCCATCAGCTACAAGTTAGAACATGTCAAACAGGGTTCCTGACAAAACTAGGAAAAGGGCCAAGTGCAGAAACTAGAAAACACCTCTGGAAGGGGATGAATAAACGGGGTCAAAACTTATCACAGAGGCCTAAAACCTGACACATAGAGAGTATGCAAAGTTTAAAACAAGACGCTAGGCTCATATTTTTATGACGCTCTCTAGGGTGCATTTTATTCAACATCAAAGTGACCCTTCCCAGTGAATTTTACACTTAAGCATTTTTTGACTTAGAGACCTCCTAGAAATGAATTGATGCAAACCCATTTGAACATGCCATCTAAGGACTCAAAATAACTCGATAGGATGAAAGGCAATGGACAAGTAAATTTTTTGAAACCACCCGGAAAACACCCAATTTCCACATGTATCCTGAAAGCAAAAATAATACAAATGTATGCTAATGTGTCCCATTATTCAAAATTTTTTAAGGGTACCAACAAAACTCCCAAGTCAGAGATAATACCCTATAAACCTACTAGAGAGGAAAAAGATGAAGCTAAAAAGGAAAATTATAAGAAAATGGATAAGATGATGGAGGCATTTGACAAACAGTGCAAAATTAGTTCAAAAGGAGTAGGGGAATACTTTGTTTCCTTATTTGACATGCTCACGTCTCCAAGGACACATGGAAAACCATCAAAAGGATATTTGCCTCACAAGTATAACTCTTACTTCGTAAGAGAAAGTGATAAAGTAGCATTTGACAAGAAAATGAAGTCCTTCAATGGCTCTATCACGATGAAGAAGATACCTCAAACACTCCCATGGAACGAATTCGGCATATTAATATACGAACCAAGAAATATGGGAAAGGTTTTGAGATTGTGTAGAAGATGGGATACAAGGGAAGAGGACCCTTAGGCCAAAGGAATAGAGCGTTACTAGAACCCATTGAACCTACTTGGAGGGCAAAACAAGAAAAATCTGGAGTAGGCTTCCAATACAAAGGCGAAAGCTCCAGCCCAATGCAAGATTTTTATCCTCAAATAATTGCCTTAGAATTCGATGGAGATAGTGATGACTCTCAAGATTATGAATGGGATACCCTATCTGATGAATCATTTCAAGATAAGGAGGTGATCGCAATACATACTTATGCAAAAATCCCAAGGCAATAAATTCAAACCAATGAAGAACCTAATATCCAAGATATTAACATAGGGCATGTACCTACCAATCAAGCATGGATAGAGACATTTTGGATGCCTTCGGAGGAGGGAGATTCAAATGTTAGGTTTAATCTTCTCATGGCCTTTCCTACGTTGTTTCCCATAGAAGTTGAAGAGGAGTCAAGTGAAGGGGATTTTCACCCTTCTTCCATGGACCATCTCGAGGAAGTGCACATCATAGATCTAAACGATACAATGTATGAACCCTCAAACAAAGTCATGTCCATAAATCCTATTGATGACATCTTACTCAATGAATCCTTACTTTTGATACATCTGGATCTCATTGATTGGGACCAAACTGAGCCAAATGACTTACTTTACTTTCCAAATGACCAAGCAACAAACCAATTGTAATACCCCAAAAATGGGCTATAAGTTCATTAATCTCCTACATCTTCAATTCGAACGAAATCGACATCAAAGTCTTAATCTAAGGCACATCTAAACATCATCGAATCATAATTGATTATCTTAAATTCTGCATCGGGGAATATTCCTAGTAATATTCCTAATTATCTTAATTATCTTTAATTTAATGATTATTTGGCGATAAATCACATTTATCCTAAGTTTGATTAATTGAATATTTTCATATTTAATTAATTAGATTTAATATTTGTCACTTAATTGTGTAATTAAATTTAATTCTATCTATTATTAATTGTATTATTTAATTTTGACAATAAATCAAAATTCCTATCTTTAATTGATTAAATTCTTATTTAATTAATTAAAGCATGTTGTCATTATTTAATAATATAATTTTTAATAAAAGTTTGAATAAATAGTTAATTAACCCATAAATTAATTATTTATTTTCAAAAATCAGTTGAGTTGAGGATAAATCACTTTATTTATTTATTTAATTCTTAATTATTATGCATATTCAAAAGAAACAGTTAAACTCCAAATCAGAAAATCAATGCAAGTTATTGACTTTTTGGAACTCAACATCCTTTTGGAGTTCAAAAAGCTGATCTAAACTCTAATTTGAGTTAAAAAGTTGTTTTTGCATGTTTTTGCATGATTTTGAGAATTAACTATCTTTCATGATCAGATAACTCAAAAATCAAGATGAGTTAATTTGAGTGATTTATGGCTTTTATCCATGCACCTCCAAAGCCCTGGATTTCTATAAATTAAGGCTTTAGCTCTTCACAAATCATCTCATATATTTTGCACAATCACGCTAGAGAATTGGAATTGAAGAATCAAAGCTCTTGCGAATCGACATCTTTGTGAGATCAATCTTATTTTTGCATTCATATTTCATATCATTGTTAGATTAGCATAGCATATCAGTTTTCATATAGATTAATTTCATATCAGTTTTTCATTCATTCTTATTGCATAGAAAATATCAAAAAAATAGATTAATTGCATTCATATTTCATATCTAGATCAATTGCATTCAAATCCTTCATTTAGGTGTCGTCTAGGTCACTGATCTCGATTACAATCTAAGAACATTAATCTCGCACCTACTAGAAGGCAGTAAATCGCTTGGTTAGATAGCTTTCAATTTTGCATGATTTTGATTATAGCTAACCTCTAATGTTTTACTGAGTGTTGTGTCTACAAATCAGGTACAATTTTTACACACACATTTCTGGCGCCCACCGTGGGGCAACCCACTTTTGCATGCTGGTTTTGATTTTTTTGAGAGCTAAAACCACAAAGTTTCAAAGATTTAATTTTATCTCCCAAACGGCTTGGAGTTTTGGTCTGAAATTTTTTTTCAGGTTGGTGACATATTAGAGAAGCTACAGTAAAAAATTTAGAATTTTCTGAGGTGTTTTGAATTTTTAATAATTTTTTCTTCAAATTTCGGAAAAAATTAATATCTGACGCAAATCAGCATATTTTTTGAAAATTTTTATATTTTCGGAAAGCTCTTTAAATTCTACAGGGGGTTCATTCTTTTTATTTTAAATTTGGACATGATATAATAGCTCAAATAGTCAATTTACAAAAATTGGTCTATTTTGATAAAATGGGTCTCTAGGGCACAAATGAAGAGATTTTTGTAAAATTTTTACGTTTTTGGAAAGCTCTCTATTTTTTAGTAGGGGTCTCCATTCTGAATTTCTATTTTTGTGGCCAAAATCATATCAAAAAAATTAGATCTTGTTGACTAGGTCAAATGCAGCAAAAAAAATAAAGTTTTGTGATGGGTATGCACTTATTTTTTTACATGGTTCAATGAATGATATGAGTTGTCATTTGAGTTAATTGTTGGTTATTATTACTGATAATAATTGATTTTTAGAGCTAACCCTATGGTTTTCATAAGTTGAATATATTTTGCATATCTTGTTTGCTTGTTTGCTTGTTGGAGAGTTCGTCACTTGCTTGCATGGAAAAGCTCAACAAAAATTGCTAAAAATCAAGTAAAATCTACTAAGCGCGTTGCGAGGATCCCAGGTATTCTCCTTCATCTAATAATATTTTGATTTGGGACTTAAAATAAATCTCTTATGTGTCAAGCTTGTGTGCATCGTTTCATGCTTTTGATCTATTTCTACACACTTGCATAATTGATACTAGGTTGTGAACCCTTAAGGATTCATTAAGTAGTCTTAGAATACTTATGATTGATCTTGATTGCTCTCTTGGGTTATTGGACTCGCTAATCCGTCGGCCCCTCATTTCCGCCCCGTGGTTGCAATCTCAGCGCCATAAAGGGGAGGGGTCAACAGGACAGAAGCGTTAAGTGTTCCACTTGGCAACCCTTTTGTGCTTTTAGGAACTCACTTATTTTCTAAGTTGGGGACTCATTTTCAGATTGTGTGAGGTGTTAAGTGTTCCACCTTGTGGACTCATCTCATATTCGCTTTAAGCGTTAAGTGTTCCTCTTTCTACTTTTTGGGTACTTTTGGTAGATTTACTTTCGGGAATATATCTGTGCTCACATAGTAATTAGGCCCTATGAACACTATTCGTGATTCTTGAAAGATTGGATTCCTAGTGAAATCCTTCTTAACGACAAAATCCTTGTAGGTAGGGAGGATACTTAGTGCGTTTCACATTCAACTTGGTTAGTGCATCTTCTCTTATTGATCGACACATTCTCTCTTCGGAGAGGTTGATAGATCACGTAGGGTTGATATCATGAGCTTTGGTGAATCAAAATTGGTTAGTGTGTCTTCTCTTATTGATTGATACATTCTCTCCCCGGAGAGGTTGATAGATCACGTGGAGTTGATATTACGACCTTGGTGGAACAAAACTTTGTCTTAGCGTGTCGGATTAATCTGCTTGTTTTGTTTGGGTTAAAAGTGAAGAGGTGTCAAAACCTTGAATCTAGAGCCAAGTCCCCTTGTGGTATAAATCTGTGAGTCACCTTTAGAGAGGGTTAACCGTAGCGGACAATCCCTTCACAGGGAAAACTGCGTTGACGGAACCTCAAGCGGTCATAGCCATTTTCGCCATGGTAGTGACAACCGCTATATAAATTTCCTTGTGGAAGAAATCTCCAGGGGTATGGTTCATTGTTGGGTTGTCAGATCTCCCTAGCAGCTCTTGAAGATTAAGTTCTCGGACTGTGTCAAAACCCTGGTGCGTCGGGATTGGAGTTCACCCCTTTGAATCATAAAAGTTGCAGAGTCAAACCATTACTAAAAACCCTAGAGAGGCCAATTTTTCACTTTCAGGTATATGTGTGTTATTGCAAAACTTTTCAGAACATACACAATTAGTACTCTCAGGGATTAGCACAATTTGGTCACTTGATTGTTCATGCGCAAGGTTGCTTTTGCCCTTGTTCATTATTTTCAGACGTGCTTGGAATCATTGGCTTATTGTTCTGCGTGCTTGTTTATCTACTTGGCTCTTAAAAATGATCAAATCTGGTATAACCTTCAAAATCTGGATAGTACAATTTGCAAACAATCCAGAACGAAAAACCTTAAATTTTGCAAAAATTGACGTAAAATCTTTCTAGAGTCAAAAGTCATTTCAGGAAGTCAAAAATCATACGAGTTTTGTTAAGTGTCATTTCAGTATTACCCAACTGTCGTATGAGTTTAGCAACTGTCATTTCATAGACTACCCAGTGTCGTACGAGTCTGCAGAGTGTCATTTGGAAAAATTTGAGAGAGTTGTCAGAAATTGTCAAATTGCAAGATATCCAATGTTTCCAGCCTAGTTTCAGAATCTGTCAAAAATATCATTGTGTCAGGAATAGAGCAATAGCTATTGAGAATCAGTACACATGTCTCAAAGAATTAGTACACAAGAGGAAGAAGCTATAATCACCGCTATGATGAAGCAGCTGCAAGCTATGCAAGTCCAACTTGACAAACTTGAGAAAGAGAAAGAATCTAAAAAGTTCTCCATGGAATCTCTATACTCTTTTCCATTTATTAAAGACTTGTACATGTCACCATGCCCCCAGAAAAAAATTGAGCAATATGATACCTCTTCCACGGAGAGTGACACATCTAGCTTTGAAGACTATGATGACTATGACGATAGACAATGTAATGATACCTATGACACTTCTGTTCCTAAGAGTCCTCCTCATCATCCATTCCTGCTTACTACAAATGGGCCGTCACATTGGATAGATTGTGAGGGTGATCCATATGATTCTGATTATGAAAGAGACTTTGATGATTTCTATGCACAATACCTAGATGATCCATCTATTTCACTTGAGGAAGAGAAAGTTTACCACGCTGATTATAAACATGCATACTATAAGGATCTCTCCTCTAAGAACTCTCAGGCTGAATATAAAGATTACACTCTCAAGCAAGATCATGTTAATGTTGGATCTTTGTCTTGTGATGGTTCCCTTCCATCCCCTACTTCCTCCAATACCCATACATTTCCTAAAGCTTTCGAGTCTTTCAAATCTTTCACAGAACCTTCATCTGACACAAGCCCTGATACTTTTCATGTGGTTCCCTATAATTATCCCCCAGGGCTACCTCTTAAAGAAACTCAAGCTATCCTTCACTTGGCTGCAAATACTTTCAATGATGATAAACCTAAAGAGCCTAAGCCTTCATATGCTATAATCCCTACTTCAACTAGTCCTCCACCATCTCTTCCAAAGTCATCCATACAATCCCAACATGCTTCCTTGTCCTTAGAAGTGGCTCTATGTCAAGAGGACTCTAAAAATGATAAAGAAAAGAACATAAAGAAAGATCAAGATCAAGAACCCTCCATGTCATCCACTCCTTTTCCTGATGTCTCTTATCCATTCCATGGTTCTTTTGATCCTGCACACCCTTTCCAATGCATTTCATCATGTCTTAAGTCTTCTCCTAAGCAAGATCAAGCTACTACTTACACTAATGAGCTTATTGACAATCAGAATGACCTTACTACGCTTTCACTTTCCAAAGATGATACTTCCATTAAGGTTGGTAAAAATGGTGTTCCTTCCAATGTTAAGCCTATTGAAAAACAAGAGAAAAATTATGCGCTTATGCTATCCAAAGATCCTTGTCAAGATCAAAGTCTTTCATCTTCTTGTTCTACCACTCCATGTTCACTTCCACTTTCTACTCTTCCTAAGTCTTTGCAAGCTTTGAACAATCCTATCAAAGAAGGTGCTCATATTCAAGATGTCCATGATTCTATTGAAAATTCTAATGCTCACTCTAAAGATGTTGATATCCTTGGTTGTCATATAGATGCTGATGAACTTATTGATTATCCTTTTGCATCTTCCACTTCCATCCTTGGACCTCTTCCACCACTACAAAGATCTTCATGCATTCCTTCCATCTTGGGTCCTTGTGTCCCTTCACTTTCCCCTCCTAACTCTCCTAATTTGCCATCCATTTTGGGTCCTTACATACCTCCATCTCCCATCTTTCCTCAAGATCAACATAGATGCATACCCTTGAATCCTTTTCATCCACCCACCCATCTAAACCAGTCGTATCCTCCCTCTTCCACAAATTCCAAGTCTTTTGTAAGTAACTTGAATGTTCAACACAAGAAAAAGAAGCAATACAAGAATCCATCAAAAAGAGAAGATCACCATGTCTCCTCTAAATGACATGGAGGCATAAAGTCAAAAGAGATATCTAAAAAAAAAACTACAAGACAAGTATGGGTTCCAAAATCCATCATTGAAGATATTATCTCTAAATCATCAAAAGGAAATAAAAAGCCTACGACTATATGGATTCCAAAGTCTCTCTTGAAAGAGTCTGGTGTTGGACAAAAAGTGAAATTGACATTCAAGCTTCCAAAGGCTTCCACTACATCTCCTTCCAAAAATATTCTTCCATTTCATGCACCCAAACCTCAACCTCTGCTATCCATTCGCCATATTCCTTCACGTATTCCTTCATTCACATTTCCTCCACCCTCTCACCACCCTTCAAGGTGTGTGTTTACGTTGATCTTGCCTTCCTTTCCATCTACCCTTTCACAATCCTTCTATTCATTAACCTTCTACCTTCTATCCTTTTTCCTCATTTACCTATTCCTCCTATCTTCCAACCTCACTCGCTTTACATAAAACCTTATCCTCCATTTTTCTCTTCCATCTCCCTTTCCCTATCAGCATCTTTGAGCATATCATTTTGAATCCTTGGCATATCATGGTTTATCTTTTCAAGGAGCACTATCTAAAAGCGTGCCTTCTTCTAAAAAAAAAGGAAATGAAAAATTAAAAAAAATTAAAAATGTGCCTTGGTGAAAACCTGGAAACAGGCACTTTGGTAGCAAAAGTAAAGAGAAATAAATTCGTCCTATGGTGAAAACCACTTCCTTGTGGCACCTTGGATAAGTACCATGATGAAAACCTGGCAATCAGGCATCATGCATAGTTCTTCTACATATTTCATCCATTTCATCTTCTCTCTTTGATCTTGACAATGTTGATCTATACACGAATATTTGGCTATTTTGTGAGCTATCTTACGGTGATCTTTCTTTCATTCCTTCCATGTTTAGCCTTCATATCCATCTTCCTCCATTCATTTTTGCCTATCGCTATCATTTTCCCCTTTGGTCTTGATCTAATAAAAAAAAAAAGAAAGAGTAAAACACAGTGCTATGAAGCCTCTTGACATGTCTACTCCTTTGGATTGCATTCTTTCCTGCTCTTGCATTATGATTTTGTGCTTATCCTATGCTAGCCTTTCATTTCTTGTCCAAATGTGCTTTACATGACAATTTTTCCCTAGCTTGGGTATTCTTGAGGAGTTTCCCCTTGAGGATTTCTTCCCTTCATTTTCCTTCATTCTCTTATCTTCCATCTCTTCCACCAGCTTGCTAATCCCTCTTGTTCTCCACCTTGCTAGACATTGGGACTGCACGATATGATCTTGCTTGGGAGTTTGCAAATGGAAAAAGATGCTATCAAGTATACCAAGTATCAGAACAATTATCAGAATCAGTATCAGAATCAGTATCAGAACCAGTATCAGAACAATTATCAAAATTAGTATCAGAATCAGTATCAGAATCAGTATCAGAATCAGTATCAGAACCAGTATCAGAAACCAGTATCAGAACAAGTATCAGAATGGGCCTACAAAACAAGTATCAGAACACCTATTGGGGCTACACCTTTCACTTTAGTTTATGGTTCTGAAGCGGTACTGCCTATTGAGGTTGAAATCTCATCACTCAGAATCAGAATGCATGGACTTGTCACTGATGAAGACTACAGAGTGTCTAGGTTACAAGAACTGGAATTACTAGATGAGCGCAGGCAAGTAGCGTATGATCATCTCAGAGTGTATCAGAAAAGAATGTCTAGAGGCTACAACAAGAAAGTCAAACATAGAGAATTTCAGGTTGGCGATCTAGTGTTGAGAGAAAATCCTAAAAATCAATCACATCGAGAACGCAAGGGGAAGTTCGAACCCAATTGGCTGGGTCCCTTTGTAATCACTGCTACTTTTGGCTCTGGTGCTTATCAACTCTCAACGACTGAAGGAGAACAACTCCAAGAACCAATCAACATTCTCCATCTGAAGAAATTTTATGCCTAAGGCATTCAGTGCTTGGTAAAATGTCCTAAAAAAATCTTAAAAATCAGAAAAAAATCCTGAAAAAATGAACATCTTGGTGAAAACCTAGCAATAGGCCCCTTGATGATTCACAAAAAATATCAAAAAATATCAAAAATTCAAAAAAATTGAAAAAATGAAAAAAATACAAAAAAAAAAAAAATGAAAAAGAAGAAAAAGTGCCTTGGTGAAAACCTGGAAACAGGCGCCTTGGTAGCAAAAATAGAATCTCTACCAAGATGGTGAAAACCTGGCAAACAGGTGCCACTTGTTCCAAAATGCTCCATCTATCAGCAAAATCTTGGTCTTTCCCAGCTTTCAGTCTTGCTTTAGTTTGTACATATCTCCCAGTTTGTTTCAACATTTTCAGTTTTCAATAAGTCGGTCTATACACCAATCGGCTCAAGCGTCTGTATCCTATCAATGTTTAACACTTGGGGGCAATCAATGTCATATCCTATGGTCTCCCATGTATCTTAGATGGATCATATCTAGTCAGAGTCCTTTGAAGCTTCCTGTTGAGTCTGTCTGTCTGTCTCCTCTCCAAAAAGGATTTTGCATCTACAACAATCAAACATCAAAACTCAACTGAAAACAATTTGTGATTTTCATGCTTTTATCTCCTTGTAGGCTTACTGATTCACATTGAGATTTTTGCATATTGTGTCCCTTCGAGCTCTTCGATGATGTCCTTTATAGGATTTAGAGAGTGATGACTGTGTGTGTGAAATTTGTACCTGATCTGTAGACACGACACTTCAGTAAAACATTAGAGGTTAGCTAAAATCGAAATCGTGCAAAATTGAAAACTATCTAACCAAGCAATTTACTGCCTTCTAGTAGGTGTGAGATTAATGTTCTCAGATTATTATCGAGATCAATGACCTAGACGACACCTAAATGAAGGATTTTGAATGCAATTCTAGATATGAAATATGAATGCAATTAAAAATAAGATTGATCTCACAAAGATGTCGATTCGCAAGAGCTTTGATTCTTCAATTCCAATTCTCCAGCGTGATTGTGCAAAATATGAGATGATTTGTGAAGAGCTAAAGCCTTAATTTATAGAAATCTAGGGCTTTGGAGGTGCATGGGAAAAAGCCATAAATCACTCAAATAACTCAACTTGATTTTTGAGTTATTTTTAAATAAAAGATAATTAACTCACAAAAACATGCAAAAGCTAAGTTTTAACTCAAAATAGAGTTTAGCTTTAATTGATAATTGATAGTTGTCTGCTTTTATGATTGTGCATGTTTTATTTATGAATTAATTTAATAATAAAGTGATTTATTTCCAACTTAACTGCTTTTAAAAATAAAACAATTGATTTATGGGTTAATCAATTATTTAATCAAACTTTTATTAAAAACTATATTATTAAATAATGACAACTTGCTTTAATTAATTAAATAAGAATTTAATCAATTATTCATATGATATTAGATTTATTGTCAAAATTAAATAATACAATTAATAATAGATAGAATTAAATTTAATTACACAGTTAAGTGGCAAATATTAAATCTAATTAATTAAATATGAAAATATTCAATTAATCAAACTTAGGATAAATGTGATTTATTGCCAAATAATCATTAAATTAAAGATAATTAAGATGATTAGAAATATTACTAGGAATATTCCCCGATGCAGAATTTAAGATAATCAATTATGATTCGATGATGTTTAGATGTGCCTTAGATTAGGACTTTGATGTCAATTTTGTTTGATTTGTCGATGTAGGAGGTTAATGAACATATAGCCCATTTTTAGGGTATTACATTTTGCCCCTCTTTGAATTACTGTGCGAGGCACAGTGGTTCAAAGATAGTCTGTGTTTGATAAAGATATGAAATTGATGTTTGAAATTAATAATTGATATGAGACAGAAGCTGATTGATATTGAATTGATATGGAGATAATAGGTCCTAAATGACCAAAGATAATGTTCACTGTAGAAGAAAATGAACCTATGATTGCGAAAAAGTGTCAAAATGCCTGATTATGAACCTTAGGATTGCAAAGAAGTGAGTGACCCGTTCTAGACTCGATTGTCTTAGCAGAACTAGCAAGTATCACATCCAAACCCTTCAGTTGTCGAAGAACCAAGGAAAGAACACTATGATCTGATGGTTGCAAAAACTGATACAGTTTACAAGATTAGGAGAATACCAAATTGATATGGATCTTGATGAATCTAATATGCCCCAAGTGATGATAGATTTGCCCCAAGCGATGAGGACTTTTGATGAATCAGCGACTAGACGTGATTGTTTGTCTTGATCAGTGATGAAAGATATGATTTCCATAAAGATATGATTTCAAATTTGATTACAGACTTTGAATGATATGCAATACCATGCCCCCTTCGGGATTAAAATTGAAATCTGACAAGAAAAGTCAGCGTTATAGTTTAGAAGCATGTTAATTGATTTGAGAAGTGTGGTGAAACACATTCAAGAACACATTCTGCATCGTTGGAAGGTCCCAAAAGACCAAGTTTGACTAGGTTTGACCATAAGTTGACCATGGTTGACCATGTTGAAATTTTGATAGTTTGATGTAAGATAATCAGTTAAGTTGAATGCTAGATTTCTGTGATGATTGAAGGTTGATTATGCAAGCAATTAATAATATGAATGATCTCAAATTTCAATTTTGATTCCGAAAAAGGATTCTACTTGCTGTTTCGTTGGAGGAACCTTCATGTGAGATTCAGCTCTTGTTAGATTTGAAGAATTGATATGAAGAATTGTTTAAGCTTTGAAGTTCATTTAGTCATTGTGAGATCTTGCAAACATGCAAAATGAAATGAGACATGCAAAATGAAATGCAACCTAAGACCGAGGACCTAGTCACTGATCATATGTCGATTTGTTATCATCATTGAACTTTTAGGTAACCGGATAAATCAATACAATGCCCACTAGCCATGAAACCATAGACATATGAATATCGATTTGTATGCGCAAGAATCAATACAACACCCACTGGTCAAACAACCATGGATATATGAATATTGATTTTGTTTTCGAAATGTCGGATTAGATATAAGCACCAAGGCACAAACGCCAGGATGACCTGAATATCATGTCCATTTTGATATAGCAATTTGTACAAGCATCAAAACATGAACGTCGTGATGACCTGAATACACCTTGCATTACAAACACATCAAACAGTCAAGAGATCATTCTAAATCCAATGTGAATTACCCGTAGTGACCCTTTATCGTTCACATCCTTAGGCAAGATTGCGTTCCACAGTAGGAGAAAGAACTTACTCAAAAAGATAATAGTTAGATCAAACTTCCTTGAATTGTCTGAGTATCAATGGTCAAGGTACGCATGGCCATCCAATTCGAGATAGAGGCTCTTACAGTCGGACACCATTTCAATCCAGAAGTTCCAAAGATGTTAGATTTTCACATACAAGCAGAAGACAAAGAAAAGATTATGCCCCCAGTCATCACTCTCTAAATCCTATAAAGGACATCATCGAAGAGCTCGAAGGGACACAATATGAAAAAATCTCAATGCGAATCAACAAGCATACAAGGAGATAAAAGCATGAAAAGCACAAATTGTTTTCAGTTGAGTTTTGATGTGTGATTGCGTTGTTGTAGATGCAAAATCCTTTCTGGAGACAAGACAGACCTGACTAACTCAAATGAAGCTTCAAAGGACTCTGACTGGATAGGAGACGTCTAAGATATACTGGAGGCCATAGGATATGACAATGATTGCCCCCAAGTGTGAACATTGATAGGATATAGACGCTTGAGCTGATTGGTGTACAGACCGACTTATTGAAACCAGGATATGCAGAAACAAACTAGGAGATATGTACAAACTAAAGCAAGACTGAAAGCTAGGAAAGACCAAGATTGTGCTGATAGATGGAGCATTTGGAACAAGTGGCGCCTGTTTGCCAAGTTTTCACCATCTTGGTAGAGATTCTATTTTTGCTACCAAGGCGCCTGTTTCCAGGTTTTCACCAAGGCACTTTTTCTTCTTTTTCATTTTTTTGTATTTTTCATTTTTTCAATTTTTTTGTACTTTTGATACTTTTTGATTTTTTTTGTGAATCATCAAGGCGCCTATTGCTAGGTTTTCACCAAGATGTTCATTTTTTTCAGGACCTTTTCCAATTTTTAATATTTTTTCAGGACATTTTACCAAGCACTGAATGCATTAGGCATAGAATTTCTTCAGATGGAGAATGTTGATTGGTTCTCGAAGCTGTTCTCCTTCAGTTGTTGAGAGTTGATAGGCACCAGAGCCAAAAGTAGTAGTGATTACAAAGGGAACCAGCCAGTTGGGTTCGAACTTCCCCTTGCGTTCTCGATGTGATTGATTTTTAGGATTTTCTCTCAACACTAGATCACCAATCTGAAATTCTCTGTGTCTGACTTTCTTGTTGTAGCCTCTAGACATTCTCTTTTGATATACTCTGAGATGATCATACGCTGCTTGTCTGCGCTCATCTAGTAGTTCAAGTTCTTGTAACCTAGACACTCTGTAGTCTTCATCAGTGACAAGTCCATGCATTCTGATCCTGAGTGATGGGATTTCAACCTCAATAGGCAGTACCGCTTCAGACCCATAAACTAAAGCGAAAGGTGTAGCCCCTGTAGGCGTTCTGATACTAGTTCTGTATGCCCAGAGAGCTGGATTGATCATCAGATGCCAGTCTCTTCCTATTTTATTCACTGTTCTGTGCAAGATCTTTAGGAGATTTTTGTTTGAAGCCTCAGCTTGTCCGTTCCCTTGAGGATAGTAGATAGATGACCAATGTTGAGTAATTTTGAACTTGACACATAAGTCATCTAGGTCCTTGTTTTTGAATTGTCCCCCGTTATCTGTGATTATAGAGTGAGGGATCCCATATCTGCAAATGATGTAGTTCAAGATGAACATAGAGATCTATTTCCCCATTGCTTGTGTTAGAGGAACTGCTTCTACCCATTTTGTAAAATAATCTGTAGCTGTAATTATATGGGTATGTCCATTAGAAGAGTGCAGATGGATAGCACCTATGAGATCAAATGCCCATTGTTGAAAAGGCCATTGTGTAGTAAAGGGAATCAGATCTCTCCCTGGAGCATGAATCAAGTTGCCATGTACTTGACACTGTTGATAGTTTTTAGCAAATTTAATAGCCTCTTTTTCCATTTCAGGCCAATAATACCCAGCCCTAATAAGTTTTCGAGCTAACGTTAAACCATTCGAGTGTGACCCACATATACCCTCATGAACTTCCTCTAATGCACGTTGAGACTCTTCTCGTTCTAAACATCTAAGCAGTGTACCATCTAGACCTCGTTTGTACAGATCATTACCAATGATGACATATCAGGATGCAGATCGGATAAGGTTTCATTTCTCAAAACGGTTAAAGGACTCAGGGATGATTTGGTCATGGAGATAGGAGAACAGATTTTTGTAGCGGGATGAATCATAACCTACAACGGTGCAGATCATGCGGGTTTCAGGGGAATCATATGCAAGATAGGATAGGGCTTCCACCAGGAACTCATAGCGTAGTTCATGTTCGGGCTGCTATAAAAGAGTAGATAATGTCGCCATTGCATCAGCAGCCTTATTCTCCGTTCTGGGTATTTGCTCAAATGTGATAGAGATGAAGTATTTCTTTAAATCATCTACCATTCTCTTGTAAGGAATGAGCTTTTCATCTTTGGTTTGGTACACATCATTGACCTGGTGAATGACCAATTGTGAGTCTCCATGGATGTGCATCTCTGTAACTCTCCACTGTATTGCCATTTTCATACCATTGAGAAGTGCCTCATATTCAGCAATATTGTTTGTGCAAGGAAACTTTAATCTAAATGCTTTGGGTATCGAGTATCCTTGAGGAGTGATAAACAATATGCCTGCTCCAGATCCATTCTGTGTGTAGGAGCCATCAAAAAATAACCGCCATGCTCTAGAAGAGAGGTGCATGATAGAGGAATCAGGAAATTCCATTTGCATGGGTCTATCATCAAACAGTGGTGCTTCAGCTAATTGATCAGCAATGACTTGTCCTTTGATAGCTTTTCTTTCAACATATTCGATGTCAAATTCGCTCAAGAGCATGACCCATTTAGCTAGTCTACCTGTGAGGGCAGCTTTGCTTAGGAGATATTTCAGTGGATCAATTTTAGCTACCAAATGAGTGGTATGAGCTAACATGTAGTGTCTCAATTTCTGTGATGCAAAGATCACAGCGAGACATGCCTTCTCTATCATTGAGTAGTTCTTCTCATAGGCCACTAAAGTTCGGCTGATATAGTAGATGGCTCTTTCTTTCTTGTTCTCATCATGTTGTGCTAGCAATGCCCCCAGTGATGTATCTGTTACAGAGACATATAATATTAATGGCTTCCCATGAATAGGAGGCATCAATATAGGCAGATTTGATAGATACTTCTTGATATGTTTAAAGTTGTTCTCGCATTCTTCATTCCATGCAAAGGTCACACCTTTATGTAATGTTTTTGTAAAAGGTTGTGAGATGTCCGCTAGCTGTGATATGAATCTTCTGATAGATTGAACTCTGCCTTGCAATGTCCTCATTTGACTGATATTTGTGGGAGGTTGCATCTCTATTATAGCCTTGACCTTAGCTGGATCAACTTCAATGCCTTTCTTGGAGACGATGTATCCTAGGAGCTTTCCAGAAGTGACTCCAAAAGCACACTTTTTAGGATTTAGTCAAAGACTAAATTTTTCCATTGTGTCGAGGATCATGCTCAAGTCTGTTAGATGTTCAGTTCTAATCATGGATTTTGCCAAGGTATCATCCACGTAATCCTCCATTGTTCTATGCATCATATCATGAAAAATAGATGTCATTGCTCTTTGATATGTAGCTCCAGCATTTTTGAGTCCGAATGGCATAACATTCCAATAGAAAGTTCCCCACGCACATGTGAAAGCTGTTTTCTCTTGATCTTATGGAGCAATTTTGATTTGGTTGTACCCAGAAAAGCCATCCATTAAGGAATACATTTCATAGCCCGCAGTCATGTCCACTATCATATCAATGTTAGGTAGTGGAAAGTCATCCTTAGGGCATGCTCTGTTCACATCTCTAAAGTCCGTGCACACTCTGATTGAACCATCTAGTTTGGAAATAGGTACAATGTTGGAAATCCACTCAGCATAGTCTATGACATGGATGAATCTAGCTTTTAGGAGTTTTTCTAGTTCTGCTTTGACTAAGAGTGAAACATGAGGATGCATCTTTCTCAATTTTTGTTTGATTGGTTTTACTCCGGGAGCAATGGATAGATGGTGCATAATGAGATTGGGATCCAATCCTGGCATATCTGAATATTTCCATGCAAAGTTGATCTTTTTCTCTGATAAGAAGGTAGTGAAGTTCTGTTTCTCTTCATCTGATAGAGATTGTGCTACATGTACCAATTGTGGTTCCTCTGTTGTACCCAAATTGATGGATTGAGTTGGCTCAATCAGAACTGGAGATCTATCCTGTAAATGACTCGGAAGGACATCAAATATCTCATCCTTAGGTGCCTCAGAGAGGTTTTCACCTTCAGATACATCTGTTCTTTTTACTTTTGTCGGTTCTGAGACTGCCACAAAGTGGTTTTCACCCTCAGAACTCTTTTTCTTTTTCTTTTTACTCTTGTTTTTCTGACTAAGATATTTGATGTCCGACTCGGTCATGCTGATGCTCGGTTCACTGATGGAAGTATTCATAGGCTCAATTGCATTGAGGTAGCAGACAAGGGCATAGTCATTTGGGAAGGTATACATACCATGGTTTGGGTTTGTGGAAGTTTGGTCAATAAGATCAGGGCGTTGGATAGTCAAAGCGGGAAAGGCTTGGGATATGGTGTTCACGGATGTGGATATGTCATCATTGGTCCTAACCCGACGCCCAAGTTCAAAGGTGATATTACAGCTCAAAATGTTCAATTCGTGAATAGGCTCAACATCATCATGGGAGTCCTCTTCAGCCATAGGTGGATCAGACACGTTAAGTTCATTGTTTCGCTCTAGACTTACGTTGGGTTGAGAGACATATTGGTGAATAACATCAATAGATTTCTCTGTTATAAGCTCATCTTCTTCTGGAATAACACCCCATTCATAATCATTTGACTCATCTTCTGATTCAGAATCTCTAGGAAATCTTAGAAAATGTGTGAAATCAGGATGAATACCCCAAGAAGGATTACCCTCGGTCTCTGACTTGAATTCATATTCATGGGAATCAGTGTCAGAATAACTACCCCCTTCTTCTTGATCAGTTTGATTGCCTTCAAGATTGGCTGGTTCTTGTGGTGCAACCATCTCTTGCGCTACAGTAGGTTCTTGTGTTTCTACTACATTAATTCTTCTGATAGGATCATCTGTATCATCAAGAAGATCTTTGATCTCTTTAGGCAATTTTTCATAGGGGATAAGTTCAGAGTTATCTGAATCATCATCAGAGGGTTCTATATCTTCTTTCTCAAGAAGGGGTTCTTCGGGTGCAATTTGTTCTATGACATGAGAACAACCACCTTTGAGATGATAGGGTTTCTTCTTAAACCCTATGCCACCAGTATCTTTTTTGGCTCGACCAATATGTGAAATGGGGGTCACAAGACCCTTTCCCCTAATTCCTAGAGGTCGTTGACCAGAATATCCCATCTTGGCTATCAATTTGTTTCCTGGACCATATGAATTAGAAGGGATTGTAGGTGCTATAGATTCACTAGGTTGAACAATTTTAGATTCAGAATCCTCTTTATATAGCCATGCCAGCACAGCTTCATCCTCTTCAAATTCTTGTTTGGATACTTGCTCCACCACAAAATGTCTTTTGTATGCTTCCATAGGTTCCTTAGGTTCTGATTTAGACTACTTCAAGGATTGGCCATACGACTTAGGTGAGATTGGGAGAGATGTCAAAGACAAGACTGGCTCTATAGTGTATTCTCCCATCCCATTTTCTTTGATATTGATCTCTTTAGCAATGTCGTCCATCTTAGATGTGGAAGCCACATTTTGTTGCTTGATGGAAGATTCTCTGTTATTGGGAACAAGTTTATCGACACTTTCCTTCAATGTATTGCAAGTTGTACTCAGATCAGCTGGGATAGTAACCTCTACTCCTTCATAGGGAAATTTCAAGCATTGATGGTACGTCGAAGGAATAGCTTGCATTTCATGTATCCAGGGTCTCCCTAGAAGGATATTGTAAGCTAATGGTAGATCAAGCACCTGACATGTGGTATCTTTGATGACCGGACCCACTCGGATGGGTAAGACAATGGTGCCTTTAGAAGCTCGTTCTTGTTCATCATAGGCTTTTATGGTGATCTTCTTTCGAGGATCAATAGCCATCTCTGAGAATCCCAACTGTGTGATTAAGTTGTAAGAACAAATGTTGAGGCCTGCGCCCCCATCTATCAACACATGTTTGACTCGACGGTTCTGGATCAAGACTTCTATGTGCAAGGGCTGATTATGTGGGTGACTTAGGGAGTTGTCATCTTCCTCTGAAAAGGAGATATATTGCGGAGATGTTAGATGACCAACCATAGTCTGGAACCTATCTAGATCTAGATCATCAGGAACATTAGAGCCGTGCAAAGCTTTGTCTAGGATATCTCTGTGAGCTGGAGATATTCGAAGTAACTCAAACATGGAGATTTTGGCATTGGTGTGCTGGAGTTGTTGGATGATGCTGTAAGATGTAGGTCTGGTATCCTTTGGATTGGAAGATTTCGAGGCAACCTTCTATTTAGAAGCAGATGTGAGATTGAAAGGTATCTTAGGGACATCAGATGAATTTGGTGTTTGTCCTTTCAGATGCGTCTGAGCTTGTGATCTGGTAACTGCATTAGCTAAGGAATGATTTCTATCTCTTCGTACAATTATGATGACATTGCAGCTCTCAGAGAGACATGGTTCAACCATATTGATGACAGCATCGTTTCCAGGGTAGGCATAGTTGACTTTTGCCCCCATGTTAGGCTGAGAAGTGGAAACTCCCTTGCCATGTTGTGGAAAAGGTTCTGTAAATGTTGTGTGATCATTATTGCTGGTAGGATTATCGATTGTGATGTCCCCTTGATCTATCAAGTCTTGAATGGTATGCTTCAAGTGGAAGCATCCATTAGTTCTGTGGCCTTTAGTCTGATGGAAAGTACAGAATTCATTATCTTTCCACCAATATGGTTTTGGATCCGGATCAGGTTTTTGGATTGGTGGTAAAGAGATCATGTTATCACCTATCAGGGTCCTCAGAGAAGATTCCAAAGATTCTCCCAGGGGAGTAAACTTTCGTTTATTATCCCATCGTTTGAATGACTTCTTTGGAGATGGTTCAGCAGATTTTTGCTCTGAAGCTTCAATGGCTTTTGTGGCAAGGGTAAGATTGTAGGCCGGTGCCTTTGATGGGGTGTGGATAGTGTCAACAACACCGTCAGAGACGATACCTTTGTTTCTATTCTAGCTCTTGTTTTTATCTTTTGAGCTAGATCCAGATTCAGACTTGTCCTTTTGAAGTGTGATTTCTCCTTTCTTGACAAGTACTTTCTCAATCTTGATTGCATTATCCACCATTTTATCAAAAGATACATGATCTTGCATTTGTAATGGATAGTTGAGCTCTGGAACAAGGTTATTGATAAAGATTTCAAGTTTCTCCATTTCAGGAATTGGTCTAGCATATAGAGAAAACTTCTTTCACCACCTCTTGAGAAAAGTTAGGAATGATTCCCCTGGATATTGCTTGAGGTTACAGATATCGATCATGGTAATCGGATGTTGAATATTGTAGGAATATTGTTGATAAAACAATTTAATCAATTCCTCAAAATTTTTGATCGTAGAAGGTAATCTTGAAAACCACTGAATGGATGCTCCTCCCAAGGATCTAGGAAAAAGATGCATTAGATAAGTCGGTTCATGCATGAATTCCATGGATTGCGTACAGAACTCTCTGACATGATCTTGAGGATCAGAGTGTCCGTCATATTTGTCATACTTTGGTATCTCCACTCTTTTTGGGAATGGTGGCATATACAAGTTTTTGTCGAACGGGAAAGGACATAGGGCCTCCATGGAGAACTCCTTGGGTTCCTTCTCCTTCTTAAGATTGTTAAATTCAACTTGTATAGCGTGCATCTATTTTGTCATAGCTGTGAGTGGAGTTTCTTCCTCATGTGTGATTATATCATCAACATTAAAGTTGGGAGGAAGCTTAGCCCCTTCCTGGGCTAATTGTAAAAAGTATGCCTCTCTATCAACTTTCAAGAAATGGTGCATCATTCTCTTGAATTCATCATCATTCTGACATCGATGGATTTCAGAGGGGGTAGGTTCTTGGTCAGCATTATGTTGAGAATGGTGTCCCTGGGATCCTCCTCCTAGAGAATCGTGGTTTGTCCCTGCTTGAGACATGGTAGGAGTTTTTGGGCTCCCTGGAATAGATTGAGGAGTTTGCTGATTACCTCTGTGGGTTGATAGAGGAGGTATGTAACTAGTTTTTAATCGAAAGTTACCGAGACCGTCGTCTTCGTAGATACCTGACTTGATGAGTTGTTCAAGAGTTGGACCCGGGGTATTGGTCAAAAGTAAGTTCTGAGATGTTTCTTCTGATTTCTTGTGTGAAGAAGCTCTGGTCTCCACCATTAACTTTGAATGAAACAGAAGAAAAGGATGAAGACAACTGAAGAACAATTTGATTCAAAAAAAAATCGAATGACGCAACCTTGTCAAGATTATGATAGTTTTGAAGATCTAATGAGATGTGGATGAAGGAAACTATGCCCTGGATGTATGGGATAGATCGCCCAAAAGATAGCGGACACGAGTTCTCAACACTTAGTCTATTTTTGAAGATTGATTGAAGATTGATAGTTATGACAAGGTTTTGACACGAGATAAAAAAGACTCAAATTGATCAAACAGAAGACTAGATCGGATTCAAAAGATCAAACTCAGAAAATGGTAGAATGCTCAATAGCTACTGCTCTGTTCCTGACACAATGATATTTTTGACAAATTCTGGAACTAGGCTGGAAACATTGGATATCTCGCAAATTGATAATTTCTGACAACTTTCTCAAATTTTTCCAAACGACACTCTGCAGACTCGTACGACAGTTGGGTATAAATGAAACGATAGTTGCGAAACTCGTACGACAGTTGGGTAGATATGAAACGACAGTTGACAAAACTCGTACGATAGTTGCTAACAATTTTTGGCTTCTTGAATTTTGCTGGTTTGAAAACTCGTACGACACTGGGTTCTTAATCATACGACATATGGGCTTTACTGAAATGACATTTGACAAAAATTCATACGACTTTTGACTTCTTGAAATGACTTTTGACTCCAGAAAGAACTTTACGTCAATTTTTGCAAAATTTAAGGTTTTTAGTTCTGGATTGTTTGCAAATTGTACTGTCCAAATTTTGAAGGTTATACCAGATTTGATCATTTTTAATAGCCAAGTAGATAAACAAGCATGTAGAATAGCAAGCAAGTGATTCCAAGCACGTCTGAAAATAATGAACAAGGGCAAAAGCAACCTTGCGCATGAACAATCAAGTGACCAAATTGTGCTAATCCCTGAGAGTACTAATTGTGTATGTTCTGAAAAGTTTTGCAATAACACACATATACCTGAAAGTAAAGAAAATTGGCCTCTCTAGGGTTTTTAGTAATGGTTTGACTCTGCAACTTTTATGATTCAAAGGGGTGAACTCCAATCCCGGCGCACCAGGGTTTTGACACAGTCTGAGAACTTAATCTTCAAGAGCTGCTAGGGAGATCTGACAACCCAACAATGAACCATACCCGTGGAGATTTATTCCACAAGGACATTTATATAGCGGCTGTCACTACCATGGCGAAAATGGCTATGACCGCTTGAGGTTCCGTCAACGCAGTTTGCCCTGTGAAGGGATTGTCCGCTATGGTTAACCCTCTCTAAAGATGACTCACAGATTTATACCACAAGGGGACTTGGCTCCAGATTCAAGGTTTTGACACCTCTTCACTTTTAACCCAAACAAAGCAAGTAGATTAATCCGACACGCTAAGACAAAGTTTTGTTCCACCAAGGTTTGTGATATCAACTCCACGTGATCTATCAACCTCTCCGGAGAGAGAATGTATCAATCAATAAGAGAAGACACACCAACCAATTTTGATTCACCAAAGCTCGTGATATCAACCCTACGTGATCTATCAACCTCTCCGGAGAGAGAATGTGTCGATCAATAAGAGAAGATGCACTAACCAAGTTGAATGTGAAACGCACTAAGTATCCTCCCTACCTACAAGGATTCTGTCATCAAGAAGGATTTCACTGAGAATCCAATCTCTCAAGAATCATGAATAGTGTTCATAGGGCCTAATTACTATGTGAGCACAGATATATGTTCCGAAAGTAAATCTACCAAAAGTACCCAAAAAGTAGAAAGAGGAACACTTAATGCTTAAAGTGAATATGAGATGAGTCCACAAGGTGGAACACTTAACACCTCACACAAGCTGAAAATGAGTCCCCAACTTAGAAAACAAGTGAGTTCCTAAAAGCACAAAAGGGTTGCCAAGTGGAACATTTAACGCTTCTGTCCTGTTGACCCCTCCCTTTTATGGCGCTGAGATTGCAACCACGGGGTGAAAATGAGGGGCCGGTGGATTAGCGAGTCCAATAACCCAAGAGAGCAATCAAGATCAATCACAAGTATTCTAAGACTACTTAATGAATCCTTAAGGGTTCACAACCTAGTATCAATTATGCAAGTGTGTAGAAATAGATCAAAAGCATGAAAAGATGCACACAAGCTTGACACATAAGAGATTTATTTTAAGTCCCAAATCAAAATATTATTAGATGAAGGAGAATACCTGGGATCCTTGCAACGCGCTTAGTAGATTTTACTTGATTTTTAGCAATTTTTGTTGAGCTTTTCCATGCAAGCAAGTGACGAACTCTCCAACAAGCAAACAAGCAAACAAGATATGCAAAATATATTCAACTTATGAAAACTATAGGGTTAGCTCTAAAAATCAATTATTATCAGTAATAATAACCATCAATCAACCCAAATGACAACTCATATCATTCATTGAACCATGTAAAAAAATAAGTGCATACCCATCACAAAACTTTATTTTTTTTGCTGCATTTGACCTAGTCAACAAGATCTAATTTTTTTGATATGATTTTGGCCACAAAAATATAAATTCAGAATAGAGACCCCTACTAAAAAATAGAGAGTTTTCCAAAAATGCAAAAATTTTAGAAAAAATCTCTTCATTTGTGCCCTAGAGACCCATTTTATCAAAACAGACCAGTTTTTGTAAATTGACTATTTGAGCTATGATATCATGTCCAAATTTAAAACACAAAGAATGGACCCCCTGTATAATTTAAAGAGATTTCTAAAAATATAAAAAATTTTGAAAAATATGCTGATTTGCGTCAGATATTAATTTTTTCCATAATTTCAAGAAAAAATTATTAAAAATTCAAAACATCTCAAAAAATTCTAAATTTTTTACTGTAGCTTCCATGACATGTCACCAACCCAAAAAAAAAATTTCAGACCAAAATTCCAAGCCGTTTGGAAGATAAAATTAAATTTTTGAAACTTTGGGGTTTTAGCTCCCAAAAAAATCAAAACCAACATGCAAAGGTGGGTTGCCCCATGGTGGGTGCCAGAAATGTGTGTGTGAAATTTGTACCTGATTTGTAGACACAACACTTTAGTAAAACATTAGAGGTTAGCTAAAATCGAAATCGTGCAAAATTGAAAGCTATCTAACCAAGCGATTTACTGTCTTCTAGTAGGTGCGAGATTAATGTTCTCAGATTATTATCGAGATCAGTGACCTAGATGACACCTAAATGAAGGATTTTGAATGCAATTCTAGATATGAAATATGAATGCAATTAAAAATAAGATTGATCTCACAAAGATGTCGATTCGCAAGAGCTTTGATTCTTCAATTCCAATTCTCCAGCGTGATTGTGCAAAATATGAGATGATTTGTGAAGAGCTAAAGCCTTAATTTATAGAAATCTAGGGCTTTGGAGGTGCATGGGAAAAAGCCATAAATCACTCAAATAACTCAACTTGATTTTTGAGTTATTTTTAAATAAAAGATAATTAACTCACAAAAATATGCAAAAGCTAAGTTTTAACTCAATAGAGTTTAGCTTTAATTGATAATTGATAGTTGTCTGCTTTTATGATTGTGCATGTTTTATTTATGAATTAATTTAATAATAAAGTGATTTATTTCTAACTTAACTGCTTTTAAAAATAAAACAATTGATTTATGGGTTAATCAATTATTTAATCAAACTTTTATTAAAAACTATATTATTAAATAATGACAACTTGCTTTAATTAATTAAATAAGAATTTAATCAATTATTCATATGATATTAGATTTATTGTCAAAATTAAATAATACAATTAATAATAGATAGAATTAAATTTAATTACACAATTAAGTGGCAAATATTAAATCTAATTAATTAAATATGAAAATATTCAATTAATCAAACTTAGGATAAATGTGATTTATTGCCAAATAATCATTAAATTAAAGATAATTAAGATGATTAGGAATATTGTACTAGGAATATTCCCCAATGCAGAATTTAAGATAATCAATTATGATTCGATGATGTTTAGATGTGCCTTAGATTAGGACTTTGATGTCAATTTTGTTTGATTTGTCGATGTAGGAGGTTAATGACCATATAGCCCATTTTTAGGGTATTACAATGACTGGGGGCATAATCTTTTCTTTGTCTTCTACTTGTATGTGAAAATCTAACATCTTTGGAACTTTTGGATTGAAATGGTGTCCGACTGTAAGAGCCTCTATCTCGAATTGGATGGCCATGCGTACCTCGACCATTGATACCCAGACAATTCAAGGAAGTTTGATCTAACTATTATCTTTTTGAGTAAGTTCTTTCTCCTACTGTGGAACGCAATCTTGCCTAAGGATGTGAACGATAAAGGGTCACTACGGGTAATTCACATTGGATTTAGAATGATCTCTTGACCGTTTGATGTGTTTGTAATGCAAGGTGTATTCAGGTCATCACGACGTTCATGTTTTGATGCTTGTACAAATTGCTATATCAAAATGGACATGGTATTCAGGTCATCCTGGCGTTTGTGCCTTGGTGCTTATATCTGATCCAACATTCCAAAAACAAATCAATATTCATATGTCCATGGTCGTATAACCAGTGGGTGTTGTATTGATTCTTGCGTATACAAATTGATATTCATATGTCTATGGTTTCATGGCTAGTGGGCATTGTATTGATTTATCCGGTTACCTAAAAGTTCAATGATGATAACAAATCGACATATGATCAGTGACTAGGTCCTAGGTCTTAGGTTGCATTTCATTTTGCATGTCTCATTGTATTTTGCATGTTTGCATGATCTCACAATGATTAAATGAACTTCAATGCTTAAATGATTCTTCAAATCGCATCGTCAAGTCTAACAAGAACTGCATCTCACACGAAGGTTCCTCCAATGACATAGCAAGTAGAATCCTTTTTCGGGATCAAAATTCAAATCTGAGATCATTCATATTATTAATTGCTTGCATAATCAACCTTCAATCATCACAGAAATCTAGTATTCAACTTAACTGATTATCTTACATCAAACTATCAAAATTTCAACTTGGTCAACCATGGTCAACTCATGGTCAAACCTAGTCAAACTTGGTCTTTTGGGACCTTCCAACGATGCAGAATGTGTTCTCAAACGTATTTAACCACTTCTCAAATCAATTAACATGCTTCTAAATATCAACGCTGACTTTTCTTGTCAGATTTCAATTTTAATCCCGAAGGGGGCATGGTATTGCATATCATTCAAAGTCTATAAATCAAATTCTATCGATCAAATCTATCAATATCTTTCATCAGTGATCAAGACAACAATCACGTCTAGTCGCTGATTCATCAAAAGTCCTCATCGCTCGGGGCAAATCTATCATCACTTGGGGCATATCAAATTCATCAATCCATATCAATCTGGTATTCTCTTAATCTTGTAAACTGTATCAGTTCTTGCAACCATCAGATCATAGTGTTCTTTCCTTGGTTCTTCGGCAACTGAAAGATTCGGATGTGATACCTGCTAGTTCTGCTAAGATAATCGAGTCTAGAACGGGTCACTCACTTCTTATCAATCTTAAGGTTCAGAATCAGGTGTTTTGACACTTTTTCACAATCATAGGTTTATTTTCTGCTACAGTGAACATTATCTCTGGTCATTCAGGACCTCCTATCTCAATATCTCTCAATTGGTTTCTATCTTGAGATCGGTTTATCTTTTGAATCAGTTTCATATCTTTATCAAACACAGACTATCTTTGAACCACTGCGCTTCGCACAATAATTCAAAGAGGGGCAAAATGTAATACCCCAAAAATGGGCTATAAGTTCATTAATCTCCTACATCTTCAATTCGAATGAAATCGACATCAAAGTCCTAATCTAAGGCACATCTAAACATCATCGAATCATAATTGATTATCTTAAATTCTGCATCGGGGAATATTCCTAGTAATATTCCTAATTATCTTAATTATCTTTAATTTAATGATTATTTGGTGATAAATCACATTTATCCTAAGTTTGATTAATTGAATATTTTCATATTTAATTAATTAGATTTAATATTTGCCACTTAATTGTGTAATTAAATTTAATTCTATCTATTATTAATTGTATTATTTAATTTTGACAATAAATCAAAATTCCTATCTTTAATTGATTAAATTCTTATTTAATTAATTAAAGCATGTTGTCATTATTTAATAATATAATTTTTAATAAAAGTTTGAATAAATAGTTAATTAACCCATAAATTAATTATTTATTTTCAAAAATCAATTGAGTTGAGGATAAATCACTTTATTTATTTATTTAATTCTTAATTATTATGCATATTCAAAAGAAACAGTTAAACTCCAAATCAGAAAATCAATGCAAGTTATTGACTTTTTGGAACTCAACATCCTTTTGGAGTTCAAAAAGCTGATCTAAACTCTAATTTGAGTTAAAAAGCTATTTTTGCATGTTTTTGCATGATTTTGAGAATTAACTATCTTTCATGATCAAATAACTCAAAAATCAAGATGAGTTAATTTGAGTGATTTATGGCTTTTATCCATGCACCTCCAAAGCCTTGGATTTCTATAAATTAAGGCTTTAGCTCTTCACAAATCATCTCATATATTTTGCACAATCATGCTAGAGAATTGGAATTGAAGAATCAAAGCTCTTGTGAATCGACATCTTTGTGAGATCAATCTTATTTTTGCATTCATATTTCATATCATTGTTAGATTAGCATAGCATATCAGTTTTCATATAGATTAATTTCATATCAGTTTTTCATTCATTCTTATTGCATAGAAAATATCAAAAAAATAGATTAATTGCACTCATATTTCATATCTAGATCAATTGCATTCAAATCTTTCATTTAGGTGTCGTCTAGGTCACTGATCTCGATTACAATCTGAGAACATTAATCTCGCACCTACTAGAAGGCAGTAAATCGCTTGGTTAGATAGCTTTCAATTTTGCACGATTTTGATTATAGCTAACCTCTAATGTTTTACTGAGTGTTGTGTCTACAGATCAGGTACAATTTTCACACACACACCAATACCTTAATGCGGTTGAACCCTCTTTCATCAATGAATTCAATACAAACATGATGAGCACAATGGGGGTCCATTCTCTTAGTCAAAAGAAAAAAATGAAAAAAAAAAAAGAAAATGGAAAGTTCTAGTGTTGAAAACCACTATGTGGCACCACTAGAACCAAAAAAAATAAAGATAAAAGATGTTTCCTTTGGTGAAAACCCAACTGTGGCACCAAAGGAAGAGAGATTGGATACCTTGCCTGAACATGAGGAAGAAAGGTCACCTATACTCATAGAACTGACAAAAAAGGTCAACATTGGTATGGAAGTGGATCCAAAGTTCATACACTTGGCGACATCACTCATACCTCTAGAAAGAGAGGACTTCATAAAAAATTTCAAAGAGCAACAAATAAACTTTGCATGGTCATATGCCGACATACCTAGCTTAGATCCTAACTTTATAATGCATCATTTGAATGTTAGACCAGGGGTTAAGCCCGTTAAGCAAAAGTTGAGAAAGATGCACCCACACATAGCTCTTTTGGTCAAGGCAGAACTAGAAAAATTGTTGAAAGTAGGCTTCATAAGAGCAATAGCTTATGCTGAATGGATCTCAAACATTGTACTAGTCACAAAACACGACAAATCTATTTGAGTATGCATGGATTTTCGAGATCTAAATCTTGCTTTTCCTAAGGATGATTTCCCACTTCCGAATATTGATACAATAGTTGACTTAACAGCGGGTCATTCCATGTATTCCCTAATGGATGGTTTCGGCGGGTATAATCAGATTAAAATTGCACCTAAAGACCAAGAGAAGACTGCCTTTACTTGCCCTTGGGGCACTTTTAGTTGGAATGTCATGCCCTTCGGCCTTAAGAACGCCCGAGCTACATATCAAAGGGCCATGACAACTATCTTCCATGACATGATGCACACATTCTTAGAAGACTATGTGGATGATATATTGGCAAAATCCCATAAAAGAGAAGAACATCTCCAAATTTTGCAAAAGATATTTGTTAAGTTGGAGCAATTCAAGGTCAGATTAAACCCAAAGAAATGTTCCTTTGGAGTCCAATCCGGCAAGCTATTAGGCTATATAGTTTCCGCTAAAAGAATTGAAGTGGACTCAAAGAAAGTACAAGCAATCATAGACATGGAGATACCTAAGAACATCAGCCAAATGAGATCATTACAAGGCAAAATCCAATCCATAAGGAGATTTATTTCTCAATTGGCTAAAGAATGTCATTCTTTCACCAAGTTGCTACATAAAGATACTATATTCATATGGGATGCCAAATGTGATCAAGCTTTTACATTCTTGAAGACCTATTTGATAAATCTGCCTATTCTCATGCCACCAATCAAGGGCAAAGCATTGCTTCTATACATATCCGCTACCGAAAGATCACAAGGAGTGCTTTTAGCACAAGAAGATGAACAAGGAAAGGAAAGAGCTATCTACTATTTGAGTAGGACTTTGATCAAATATGAGCTTAATTACACATTTATGGAAAGGGCTTGCCTAGCAGTGGTGTTTGCATCTCAAAAGTTGAGACATTATATGTTGCTGCATAAGGTCAAACTAATTGCCAAAATTGACCCTCTCAAATATTTGTTAAGCAAAACAATCGTAACAGGTAGAATAGCCAAGTGGGTTATGATATTGAGTGAATTTGACATTGAGTATGTTGATAGAAAGGCAATAAAAGGGCAAGTAATAGCAGATCATTTAGCTGATAATCCTATGACTTCTACACAAACTATTCAAGTGGAATTTCCGGATTCCACCATTGTCAACATAGAAGCAAAAACATGGAAATTATTTTTTGATGGCTCTTATACTCAAGGAGGTTCCAGTGTCGGCATACTATTGGTCACTCCTCAAGGTTACACCATTCCAAAGTCCTACAAGCTTATGTTTCCATGCACAAATAATATAGCAGAATATGAGGCATTAGTTATAGGCATCAAAATGGCCTTAGAGTGGAACATTAAAGAGCTACAAATTTATGGAGATTCTCAACTCATCATCAATCAAGTCAACAATTAATATAACACCAAAGATGAAAAGTTGATGCCGTATAAGACTATGATTGATGGATGGAAGAAATACTTTGCTTTGATCACTTTTGAGCAGATTCCTAGAGAGAAAAATAGAGTAGCTGATGCCATGGCCACCTTGCCTTCCTTGTTACAAAAACCAGATCAAAATGAGAAGTATGAGTTCTTGGTGGAAGAGTTGGTGAAATTGGCATTCAACCTTCCTGAAACCCAAATTGTTGCCTTATTACATGGGCATGACTCCCCTTGGTACGGACCTATATACACATATCTAAAAGACCAAGTGCTACCCGTAGACCAAACCCGAGCTCAAAAATGTAATTTCATACGCCAATCAGCCCGTTACCTAATCCTCTCTGAAACATTGTATCGTAAGGGTCTTGATGGGATGTTACTTAAGTGTTTAGAGGAAGAAGATTCTAAGTTAGCTTTACACGAGGTTCACGAAGGCATTTGCGGGTCACACTCAAGCAGTCTAAACCTAGCTAAGAAAATCCTTCGCTTAGGGTATTTCTGGAAGACATTAGAAAAGGATGCTTGCCATTTTGTGAAGATATGTAGCAAATGCCAATATCATGGTGACATGATACATGCACCGGCATAGGAATTACACCCATTTGTTACACCATGGCCTTTCTACCAATGGGGGTTTGATCTAATTGGTGTCATACATCCACCTTCTTCAAATGGGCACAAACACATCATAACCGCAACAAAATATTTCACTAAGTGGGTTGAAGCGGTTCCTTTGATAACAAAAATAGGTAAACAAATTTTCGTGTTTATCTTAAATCACATCATTTGCCGATATGGTATTCCTCATGCCATAATAACAGATAATGGAAAATAGTTCAAGAATAAGGATGTTGATGAACTTTGTGCTACATTTCATATCACTCACCATTCATCATCAATTTATTACCCTTAGGGAAATGGGCAAGCCGAAGCCACGAATAAGAATATCTTGAAGATTTTGAAAAGGTCAGTCAATAAATTAGGAAGGGATTGGCATATGCAAATTAATCCAGCATTGTGGGCCTATAGAACCAGCATAAGAACACCCACAGGAGCCACGCCATTCTTGTTAGTCTATGGGGCTGAAGCAGTTCTACCATTAGAGGTTGAAATCCCATCTCTATGAGTGTCATTACAAGGATTGATCACGGATGAAGACTATAGAGTAGCTAGGCTTCAACAATTGGAGTTACTTGAAGAACATCAAACACAAGCGTATGAGCACCTAAAAGTGTATCAAAATAGAATCTCGAGGAACTATAATAAACATATCAAACCGAGAGTCTTTCAAGTAGGAGACTTGGTGTTGTAAGAGAACCCAAAGAATCGGGTTGAAAGAGAGAAGAAATGCAAATGGGAAGCTAATTGGCTTGGCCCATTCATCATAGTATCTTCATTTGGCACAGGCACATATAAGTTATCCAATTGTGAAGGAGAGGAACTCCAAGAACCCATCAACAGTATTCATCTCAAAAGGTTCTACACTTGAGTTAGATGAAAGAGTATAAAGAGTATCAGATGAGAGAGCATCATATTTATTGTACATAGTTCAAAAGAGATGCTGAAAATACCAAAAACATTGAAAAACACAAAAGATCAAAAAAACATTCAAATAAGATGTTGTCTTGGTGAAAACCTAGTAAATAGGCACCTTGATGATATGAAAAAAGAAAAAAAAAGAAAAATACAAAAACATTGGAAAAAGAAAAAAAAAGTGCCTTGGTGAAAACCTAGCAATAGGCACCTTGGTAGCAAAAAAAGTAAAAATCTTTAAAAATAGAAAAAAGAGCTTGATCCATCCAAAGGGTGAAAACTTGGTAAACAAGCACCTTTTGTTCCCTTAAGTTTGTCTTTCTTAAGTCACATATGTCCATATTGCATTTCCACCATCTCATTTGTACAACCACCATTGCATCCGTCATTTGTACATAGTCATAATAAAGCCAGTCAATCGCATTGTTGCATTGTCTATCAACCCTAAGTTTGTCAACCGATCACATTTATCCTGTGGGGATAGAAGAAGATTGCAAATTTGGTACCAAAGGGATTCAATAAGTGCTACAATCAGTCATGTCAGAGAGAGATTTAGCAGAGTTTTGGAAGAGAGGAAAGTTTATTGAGCCTAAGTATTTGACCCTACAACATGATCCTTGAGCCTTCATTGATGTTATTATTTGGGATTAAAAATGGACAAAAACACCTTAAAGATCATAATACTTGGAAATACTTGATGGAAAATCCTAAAACATGGCAAAACATTCAAAGCTTTCTTTCTTGGCAAAATAATGAAACATGGTAAAACACTTGAAATTTTCTTGTTGATAAATCTTGATGAAATTGACTTTTCATCATATCTTTTGAGCTATTTAATGATGTTTCAACTAGATTAGCCATGATAAAGATGGGATATTTTTCTTGCCTTTGAGTGATTGTTTGGAGGAAGTTCATCAACTTATGAGAGTTCGTCTAACGACATGGTCATCAAAGAACCATCAAGGACTATCTCATAAGGGGGCGAGTTGACCTTTGCTTGTTTACGCAAATGGATCCCTTGGCTATTTAGATTTTCTATATCTTAATACCAAAAATCCACTTGCAACATTGAATCCATTGACACCGGTATTCAAACTCCCATAGTTTGGCCATCCAACTAGTGAGGGTTGTGCCAGTTTCAAAATGAGGTTACCAAAATGTGATAAAAGTGGCATTCATATCATGGTGATGTGGTCAGTGATGATTGTACTAGCTTTTCTATCCCAAAATGCTCAATGATGAAAATTTATCCTCATGGTATTTATTTGCTAAAAGCTGGTGACACTTAGGTTGCATTATCATGTTAGATTAATTGCATAGCATTACCATGTTTAGATTAATTGCATTGCATTATCATGGAAAGTTAATTGCATTTATTTACGGTTGATTTCCAAGGAAAAAAGGGGAGGCACATCAATAAAATTGGAGTTGTTCAAAAGAAATGGGGGGGAGATCAAAAGAAATGGGGGGGAGATTACATTCAAACATTCATCATAATCCTTAATTTCAAACAACACATGTGAGATTATCTCTACATTCATACATAGCATTAATCATTATTCATTATGCATATATCAAAAGAAAAGAAATGAAATCATGTTCCATACATCATGCATTCATAAAAATAAGAGTTAGCATTGCATTCATCTAAATACTTGAAAATCAAAAACATAGGAACATACATATGCATTTCCATAAACCATTTTGCATCCATACATTGACAAAACAGAAAAGCACCTCATCAAAATCCATACATCATTGCACTCATTTATGTATATCATAAAATAAGATAATTGCATCCATAGCATAAAACCCAAGTAAATGCATAACACATAATATAGCTGCATAAAAGATAATCTCATAAACCAACTCGTCAAGATGAACCATGGAGTATATCATATATATCATCAAAAGAGTGTACATCAATGATCATCAAATCAGTATATCAAGATACAATATCATCAAAATGCTACATCAAATGTTCCGAGCAATGGATAACATGACATATGAAAAAAAGAGGACATCATCAATGAGTCACTATATCAATCAAAAGCCTACAACACCAGATCCATCTGGACCTCTACCATCCTGTGGGGGAGGAGCCTGTGAAGTAATCGCTCCATCCTGTCTTGGAACAACCATGGCTGATACAAACTGCTATAATAAAGAGGCAACCTGATCCAACCAACCCACAACAGTGGACATATCTATCCTCAATACTTGCATATCTCAAGATAATCCATCAATATGATCACCCTATGCACCTTGTGGCTGTGGAGCTAGGGGAGGCATCTGTGGAGCACCATCATCCTGTTTTGCTTGATCCTGCTGAGCTGCATCATCATCATGTTGAGCCAAGGCTACTCTCTGTAACTGTACCAAGGGATCCAATCCCCCAGGAATCTTCCTAGCTACATCAACATGTGCCTGTCTCTGAGTCCTCTGATGTCTATGAGCTCTATCATGTCTATCTGCTCTAGACTGTCTATCAACTGCATCATCATGCACTCTAGCTGGTCCATCTCTAGCATCCCCATGATCATGAACCCATCTCATCTATCCTCTACCTACTATAACCTGAGGATGTCACCCTCCTCATCCTCTCCGATGTCTATCATCCCTATCACCATCATGACATCCAGGAATAGGCTCAGCTGGATCAGTGAAATGAGGAAACCTGTTGCGAGCCCACCAATCTGCATACTCGTGTGACATTCCTGCATCTGCAATACCTGTTAGCATCTCCCATCTACAAATAGTCATACCTGCAATCTGATCTAATGCAAACTGATAATCAATACATGGACCCCATAAAGAGATCTATGCATGTACTCGAGCATATAGTGCATTGCCCTGAGGCATATCCTGTGTCCGACCACACTATCTCAAAACTCTGCCGAAGCAAAAGTGCTCAATAGTAGTGGTAGTACACCCAATCATCCAGCGAGGGGCAAACATGTATGGTAACTCATCCTCATCCTCTCTCCATCTATCACAACCAAGGAAAGGACACCATGTAACCTGATCGAGATCATCAATCTGACATCTCCAGTAATCCAAATGACCCAAATGGTGTTGAATCACCATCCCAGTGTAAAGGAAAGCATAAGGAAATCCCCGATGTTGAACCCTATCAAAAATGGGCCTAGTAATGGGAAGATGCTCCCATATCCACAACTGAAGAACAATGGCACCTGCTGATAATGATGCACTCCCCCAATACACCACCTCGTGTAAATCATGATACAACTGTGCTAGAATGCAAGAACCCCAATCAAACCGTCAAGGATGAGCAAGTAAATCCTCCATGATCCTACCCCAACCGACTGAAAAACCACAACCTCGTCAGTCAAGAAGTAGTAAACCACCAACCACTGCACCCAAAACTGCTGGTAATGTCAGAAAAGATGCAAACTAAGGCCATGTAATAGTATCCCCATCTCCTATAGTGTTGTCTCCGAATACTCATCGGTAGACAGAAGAATCATAGATAGAATCATAATATACTACCTCTCCTCTACACGGGATTTGAAGCAATCTATACACGTCCTTGGGCGTGATAGTCATCTCTCCATACTACAAGTGGAATGTGCTGTGGTCAGAGTGCCATCACTCCGCCACTACAGTCAGTAACCCATGGTTTAGCTGAAACCGTGGGAGGTCAAGTAAAAATCTCAATCCACATCACTCGATAACATGGAACTCAGCTGCTATGAGTGCCTAACTCAAGTCAATAACCCAAGATGCCACTGACCGGATGTATAAGGTAGGGTTGTGATCCTATTGGCAAAGCAAAAAGGAATCATATCAGTACATCGTATCAAGGAATTATCTCAAGTCAATCTTCTTAAAAGTTTCAAGTCATCACACCAAGTACCATCATTCATTTCTCTGTATCCTGAGAATGAATTGGCAGTATCAAAATCATATCAGTTTTCACACTAATTGATTTATCTTATTAATCACTATCCTAAATAGGATTGACAAATCATATTCCCAGGTACCACTATCCAGATATCCTAAACCAATTATTTTGTTGACAATAATAGACCTACACTTATCATCCAAATCTATTATCAAGAGTTATCAAAATTTTCATCAGACACAATCAAGTACACATGTAAAAAGTACAAATTTTTTTCCAAATAGTCAGTAGGCATGATTTTTATCATGTCAGGCACCATTTAACCACAAGCGATAGTGAAAACATTTCAAGTGATATTATTATGGTGCCAGGTGACCGTTTGCCTGCTAAGCGATAGTGAATTAGGCTACGTGACAATGAATGTTGGCCTAGGTGACAGTCAATCTGTTAGGGTTATCATAAGCGACATTATATCAGAAAAGGGGCAGTTTAACCTAGCTCTAGGCGAGAGTTGTTCTAGTGCTAGGTGAGAGTAAAATATTCTTGAGCGAGGATAAAATACATGAAGTCGGGAGTAAAAACCATGGATGCGACAGTAAAATACCCTACGCGACATTAAAACCATTCCTAGGTGAGAGTTCTTAAATTCAAGGCAATGACGAAACATGAAATTGCAATAAATGATCATAAATGCACAAATCAAGGTTTATAATGACTTACCGGAGCTCCATACTCAGGCGGTCTCGCATATCTTCGGCACCTCTCAAATCTATGCTCCCGAATCAGCACAACGATCTCAAAAATCACTAGAGGATCAAAGCAAAATCACCAAGATGAAAAGTAAAAATGAATGGTAAAACAAGGTTTCTCAACCTATTTAAGGTATTTTGACCTAATGTTGGAGGTGAAACTAGTTGTTGACTTATCTTAACTAATCAAACCAAACCGGGACATAATCATACATCATGACATCTCATCAAATAGTCAGAAATGAAAACATATTTGATAAATCAAACATCAAATCAAATTTTTCGAAATCAAGAAATTAATATGTTTTAATTTCTAAGGGGGCATAAGGGTATCAAAATTGAAATTGCAATCAAACATCATGGAATCAGTGGGGCATCGAATTTTTTTTATCAAGAGGTAGCAATCAATCACATCAGGAATCAGCAATCAGGATTTAAAGAATCTTTGAATCAATGTTCTTCGTACATTAATTCAAAGAGGGGCATTTGTAGACACGTAAAATTAGACAAATACTTTTAAATTGCAAAAATCAATTAAATGGATCAAAATGCATTAAAAGGGACATAATTAAATAAAGTTGAGCAAAATAAATTAAAACAAAGGAATTATTAAATAATGATGTTAAATGATTAAATCGAAGCTTAAAAGGGCCAAAAACAATATATAATTGATTTTAATCAATTGATTGTATAGTTGTTTTAATCAAAAATCAAAGTGAACCTATTACCCATCCATGGCTAAATTTAATTAATTAATTGAATTAATATTCCTTATTTTCTTTCAACAAAGTGATCAACCAATGAAAATTGAGGACAAAAGGACATGAATCACTCAAACATTTAAATTGTCCAAAGCTTTGAAACCATTTAAAGGCTTGTCCCCTCATTTGTCCCCCCATTTATGAACAAAGCAAAGTTTTTTACTCAACCATGGGATAATCATGATTACTTCACTCCACCCCCTACCCTTGGGAACTTACTATAAGTATGAGGCATTTTGGAGAGCATTTCCATCTTGGAATTTCATTTGCATAGCATTGTTACTATAGGCAATTGAGATCATTTCCAAGAGCAATTTAAGCATTTTTGAGCATTTAGTATCATAATTTCATCATTCTTGAGCTAGAATCATCATAGAAGCATAGAATAAGCATAGTAGCAGCATCATTTCTCATTTTAGAGGTGTCACTGGTGAGGATTATAGCTGAGAGCTTCACTTACCACTTCTTTCTAGAGATCCATGGGATAATATAGATCATAATTTCAATTCTAGTTAAAATTGCATTGTATTTAGTTAAATTGATGTTAGTAGATCTTAATTCCATGCAGGTGAGTAACTTCATCACACATATACAAGTCACAAAAATTAAATCTAGGTCAGCCTATATAGGATAAATCTTATTTACAAAATATAAATTGATGCAGGAGCATCCTAGGATACTTGGCAATCCTATATCAACCAAAAATATGTTTGTCTTTGAAGGTAGATTGTTAGTTTTGATCATGGTTGGTGGAGTTCTTGCTTGGTTTGGGAGACCAGTTGCTTAGTTTATGTGGTTACTGGGGTGCTCGATCTCTAAAGAATGCTCGGTGACTGAAGGTGTCGGTTCACTGGCACTTGGCAATAACTACGTTGGTTGGTCATGTCTGGCATGGTCGGTCGACTGGTGTGTGTGTGAAAATTGTACCTGATCTATATACACAACACTTCAATAAAACATTAGAGGTTAGCAAAAATTGAAATCGTGCAAAATTAAAATCTAATTTAACCAAGCAATTTACTGCCTTCTAGTAGGTGCGAGATTGATGTTCTCAAATTGTTATCGAGATCAGTGACCTAAACGACACCTAAACGAAAGATTTCAATGCAATTAATCTATTTTTTTTTTGGTATTTTCTATGCAAGAATAATGAAAAACTGATATGAATCTATGCTAATATGGAAATTGATATGCAATGCTAATCTAGAAATGATATGATATGAGAATGAAAATTCTAACAATAATATGAAAGCTATGAATTTGAAATTGATCTCACAACAATGTTGATTCGCAATAAGCTTTGAGCCTTCCAATCGCAATTCTCCAGCGTGATTGTGCAAAATATGAGATCATTTATGAAGAGCTGAGCCTTGTTTCTATAGAAATCCAGAGCTTTAGAGGTGCATGGAAGAAAGCCATAAATCACTCAGATTAACTCAGCTTGATTTTTGAGTTATCTGATAATAAAGACAATTTAATTCACAAAAACATGCAAAAGTAGAGATTAACTCAAAATAGAGTTTAGCTTTAATTGATAATTGATAGTTGTCTGCTTTTATGATTGTGCATGTTTTAATTATGAATTAATTTAATAATAAAGTGATTTATTTCCAACTTAACTGCTTTTTCAAAATAAAACAATTGATTTATGGGTTAATCAATTATTTAATCAAACTTTTATTAAAAACTATATTATTAAATAATGACAACTTGCTTTAATTAATTAAATAAGAATTTAATCAATTATTCATAGGATTTTGGATTTATTGTCAAAATTTAAATAATATAATTAATAATAGATAGAATTAAATTTAATTACACAATTAAGTGGCAAGATATTAAATCTAATTAATTAAATATGAAAATATTCAATTAATCAAACTTTAGGATAAATGTGATTTATTGCCAAATAATCATTAAATTAAAGATAATTAAGATAATTAGAAATATTACTAGGAATATTCCTCGATGCTGAATTTTAAGATAATCAATTAGGATTCGATGATGTGCAAATGTGCCTTAGGTCAGGACTTTGATGTCGATTTCGTTTGATTTGATGATGTAGGAGATTAATGAACTTATAGCCCATTTTTGGGGTATTACATTTTGCCCCTCTTTGAACTACTGTGCGAAGCGCAGTGGTTCAAAGAAAGTCTGTGTTTGATAGAGATATGAAATTGATAATTGATATGCGACAAAAGCTGATTGATATTGGTTTGATATGGAGATAATAGGTCCTGAATGACCAAAGATAATGTTCACTATAACAGCAAATGAACCTATGATTGCGAAAAAGTGTCAAAACACCTGATTCCAAACCTTAGGATTGCAAAGAAGTGAGTGACCCATTCTAAACTCGATTGTCTTAGCAGAACTAGCAAGTATCACCTCCAAACCCTTCAGTTGCCGAAGAACCAAGGAAATAACACTATGATCTTATGGTTGCAAAAACTGATACAGTTTACAAGATTAGGAGAATACCAGATTGATATGGATCTGGATGAATCTAATATGCCCCTAGTGATGATAGATTTTCCCCAAGCGATGAGGACTTTTGATGATTCAGCAACTAGACGTGGTTGTTGTCTTGATCACTGATGAAAGATATTGATAGAAATTGATTGATAGAATTTTGATATACAGACTTTGAATTGATGTACAATACCATGCCCCCTTCGGGATTAAAATTGAAATCTGACAAGAAAAGTCAATGTTGAGAGTTCAGAAGCATGTTAATTGATTGGAAAAGTGGTTATACACATTCAAGAACGCATTCTACATCGTTGGAAGGTCCCAAAAGACCAAGTTTGACTAGGTTAAACCATGAGTTGACCATAGTTGACCAAGTTGAAATTTCAATAGTTTGATGTAAGATAATCAGTTAAGTTGAATACTAGATTTCTGTGATGATTTAAGGTTGATTATGCAAGGAGTTAATAATATAAACGATCTCAGATTTCAATTTTGATCCCGAAAAAGGATTCTACTTATTGTTTCATTGGAGGAACCTTCGTGTGAGATTCAGCTCTTGTTAGATTTGAAGATGCGAGTGGAGAATTGTTTAATCATTGAAGTTTGTTTAATCATTGTGAGATCATGCAACATGCAAAATGCAAAGAGACATGCAAAATGAAATGCAACCTAAGACCTAGGACCTAGTCACTGATCATGTGTCGATTTGTTATCATCATTGAACTTTTAGGTAATCGGATAAATCAATACAATGCCCACTAGCTATGAAACCATAGACATATGAATACTGATTTGTATGTGCAAGAATCAATACAACACCCACTGGTCAAACAACCATGGACATATGAATATTGATTTTGTTTTCGAAATGTCAGATTAGATATAAGCACCAAGGCATAAATGCCAAGATGACCTGAATATCATGTCCATTTTGATATTGCAATTTGTATAAGCATCAAAACATAAACGTCATGATGACCCGAATATGCCTTGCGTTGCAAACACATCAAACAGTCAAGAGATCATTCTAAATCCAATGTGAATTACCCGTAGTGACCCTTTATCGTTCACATCCTTAGGCAAGATCGCGTTTCACAGTAGGAGAAAGAACTCACTCAAAAAGACAATAGTTAGATCAAACTTCCTTGAATTTTCTAGGTATCAATGGTCGAGGTACGCATGGCCATCCAATTCAAGATAGAGACTCTTACAGTCGGACACCATTTCAATCCAGAATTTCCAAAGTTGTTAGATTTTCACATACAAGCAGAAGACAAAGAAAAGATTATGCCTCCTAGTCATCACTCTCTAAATCCTATAAAGGACATCATCGAAGAGCTCGAAGGGACACAATATGCAGAAATCTCAATGCAAATCAGTAAGCATACAAGGAGATAAAAGCATGTAAAAAGCATAGATTGTTTTCAGTTTTCATTTTGATGTTGATTGCGTTGTTGTAGATGCAAAATCCTTTATGGAGACAAGACTGACTGACTGACTCACATGAAGCTTCAAAGGACTCTGACCGGATATGATATGTCTCAGATACATGGGAGACCATAGGATATGACATTGATTGCCCCCAAGTTTGAACATTGATAGGATACAGACGCTTGAGCAGATTGGTGGACAAATCGACTTATTGAAAACTGGAAATGCAAAATAAACTGGGAGATATGTACAAACTAAAGCAAGACTGAAAGCTATGGAAGACCAAGATTGGGCTGATAGATGGAGCATTTTGAAACAAGTGGCACCCGTTTGCCGGGTTTTCACCATCTTGGCAGAAATTCTATTTTTGCTACCAAGGCACCTGTTTCCAGGTTTTCACCAAGGCACTTTTTCTTTTTTCATTTTTTTTTGTATTTTTCATTTTTTTTAATTTTTGATATTTTTTTATTTTTTTGTGAATCATCAAGGTGCCTATTGCTAGGTTTTCACCAAGATGTTCATTTTTTTCAAGACTTTTTCCGATTTTTAAGATTATTTTTTTAGGACATTTTACCATAGACTAAATGCTTTAGGCATAGAATTTTTTCAGATGGAGAACGTTGATTGGTTCTCAAAGCTGTTCTCCTTCAGTTGTTGAGAGTTGGTAGGCACTAGAGCCAAAAGTAGCAGTGATGACAAAGGGACCCAGCCAGTTGGGTTCAAACTTCCCCTTGCGTTCTCGATGGGATTGATTTTTTAGGATTTTCTCTTAAGACTAGATCGCCAACCTGAAATTCTCTGTGTCTGACTTTCTTGTTGTAGCCTCTAGACATTCTCTTCTGATATACTCTGAGATGATCATATGCTGCTTTTCTACGCTCATCTAGTAGTTCCAGTTCTTGTAACCCAGACAATCTGTAGTCATCATCAGTTACTAGACCATGCATTCTAATTCTTAGTGATGGGATTTCGACCTCAATAGGCAATACCGCTTCAGACCCATAAACTAAAGTGAAAGGTTTAGCCCCAGTGGGAGTTCTGATACTTGATCTGATACTTGTTCTGATACTTGGTTCTGATACTTGTTCTGATACTGGTTCTGACACTTGGTATACTTGATAGCATCTTTTTCCATTGCAAACTCCCAAGCAAGATCATATCGTGCGGTCCCAATGTCTAGCAAGGTGGAGAACAAGAGGGATTAGCAAGCTAGTGGAAGAGATGGAAGACAAGAGAATGAAGGAGAATGAAGAGAAGAAATCCCCAAGGGAAAACCCTCAAGAATACCCAAGCTAGGGAAAAATTGTCATGTAAAGCGCATTTGGACAAGCAATGAAAGGCTAGCATAGGATAAGTCACAAAATCATAATGCAAGAGCAGGAAAGGATGCAATCCAAAGGAGTAGACATGTCAAGAGGCTTCAAAGCATCGTGTTTTACTCTTTTTTTCTATTAGATCAAGACCAAAGGGGAAAAAGATAGTGATAGGTGAAAATGAATGGAGGAAGATGGATATGAAGGCTAAACATGGAAGGAATGAAAGCAAGATCATCGTAAAATAGCTCACAAAATAGCCAAATGTTCATGTATAGATCAACATTGTCAAGATCAAAGAGAGAAGATGGAATGGATGAATATGTAGAAGAACTACGCATGATGCCTGATTACCAGGTTTTCATCATGGTACTTATCCAAGGCACCACAAGGGAGTGGTTTTCACCATAAGATGAATTTATTTCTCTTTACTTTTGCTACCAAGGCGCCTGTTTCCAAGTTTCCGCCAAGGCACATTTTCAATTTTTTTTTCATTTATTTTCTTTTTTTTTTTGGAAGAAGGCAAGCTTTTTTAGATAGTGCTCCTTGAAAGGATAAACCATGATATGCCAAGGATTCAAAATGATATGCTCAAAGATGCTGATAGGGAAAGGGAGATGGAAGAGAAAAATGGAGGATAAGGTTTTATGTAAAGCGAGTGAGGTTGGAAGATAGGAGGAATAGGCAAATGAGGAATAAGGATAGAAGGCAGAAGGATAATGAATGGAAAGATTGTGAAAGGGTAAATGGAAAGGAAGGCAAGATCAATGTAAACACACACCTTGAAGGGTGGCGAGAGGGTGGAGGAAACATGAATGAAGGAATATGTGAAGGAATATGGCGAATGGATAACAGAGCTTGAGGTTTAGGCGCATGAAATGGAAGAATATTTTTGGAAGGAGATGAAGTGGAAGCCTTTGGAAGCTTGAATGTCAATTTCACTTTTTGCTCAACACCAGGCTCTTTCAAGAGAGACTTTGGAATCCATATAGCCATAGGATTTTTATTTCCTTTTGATTATCTAGAGATAATATCTTCAATGATGGATTTTGGAACCCATACTTGTCTTGTAGTTTTTTTCTTAGATATCTCTTTTGACTTTATGTTTCCATGTCTATTAGAGGAGACATGGTGATCTTCTTTTTTTGATGGATTCTTGTATTGCTTCTTTTTCTTGTATTGAACATTCAAGTTACTTCCAAAGAACTTGGGACTTGTGGAAGAAGGAGGATATGATTGGTTTAGATGGGTAGGTGGATGAAAATGATTCAAGGGTATGCATCTATGTTGATCTTGAGGAAAGATGGGAGATGGAGGGATGTAAGGACCCAAGATGGATGGTGAATTAGGAGAGTCAGGAGGGGAAAGTGAAGGGACATAAGGACCCAAGATGGAAGGCAGACGTGAAGCTTTTAGTAGTGGTGGAAGAGGTCCAAGGATGGAAGTGGAAGACACAAAAGGATAATCAATAAGTTCATCAGCATCTATATGACAACCAAGGATATCAGCATCTTTAGAGTGAGCATTAGAATTTTCAATAGAATCGTGGACATCTTGAATATGAGCACCTTCTTTGATAGGTTTGTTCAAAGCTTGCAAAGACTTAGGAAGAGTAGAAAGTGGAAGTGAACATGGAATGGTAGAACAAGAAGATGGAAGACTTTGATCTTGACAAGGATCTTTGGATAGCACAAGTGCAGAATTTGTCTCTTGAATAGGCTTAACATTGGAAGTAGTAGCTTGATCTTGTTTAGGAGAAGACTTAAGACATGGTGGAATGCATGAAAAAGGGTGTGCAGGATCAAAAGAACCATGAAGCGGATAAGAGACATCAGGAAAAGGAGTGGATGACATGGAGGGTTCTTGATCTTGATCTTTCTTTATGTTCTTTTCTTCATCATTTTTAGAGTCCTCTTGACATGGAGCCACTGCTAAGGACAAGGAAGCATGTTGGGATTGTATGAATGACTTTGGAAGAGATGGTGAAGGACTAGCTGAAGTATGAATTATAGCATATGAAGGCTTAGGCTCTTTAGGTTTAGCATTATTGAAAGTATTGGTAGCCAAGTGAAGGTTAGCTTGAGTTTCTTAAAGAGGTAGCCCTGGAGGATAACTATAGGGAACCGTATGAAAAGTATCAGGGCTTGTGTCGGATGAAGGTTCTGTGAAAGATTTGAAAGAGTCGGAAGCTTTAGGAAATGTACGAGTATTGGAGGAAGTAGGGGATGGAAGGGAACCATCACAAGACAAAGGTCCAACATTAACATGATCTTGCTTGAGAGTGTAATCTTTATTTTCAACCTGAGAGTTCTTAGAGGAGAGATCATTATAGTATTGATGTTTCAAGCTAGCACGATGCATTTTATAGTCCTCAGTAGTAGTAGATGGATCATAATCAAGGTATTGTCCACAAAAGCCATCAAAGTCTCTTTCAAAATCAGAATCATATGGATCACCATCACAATCTATCCAATGTGATGGCCCATTTGTAGTAAGTAGGAACACATGACGAGGAGGACTCTTAGGAACAGAGGTGTCATAGGTATCATTACATTGTCTGTCATCATAGTCATCATAGTCTCCAAAGCTGGATGTGTCACTCTTCGTGGAAGAGGTATCATAAGGGTTATCATGTTGCTCAAATTTTGTCTGGGGGCATGGTGACATGTACAAGTCTTTATCAAATGGAAAAGAGTATAGAGATTCCATGGAGAACTCTTTAGGTTCCTTCTTTTTCTTAAGATTGTTAAGTTCAACTTGCATAGCTTGCAGCTGCTTCATCATAGCGGTGATCAAAACTTCTTCCTCTTGTGTACTGATTCTTTGAGACATGTGTACTGATTCTCAATAGCTACTGCTCTATTCTTGACACAGTGATTTGTTCGACAGATTTTGGAAATAGGCTAAAAAAGCTAAATATCTGGCAATTCTGACAACTTTCAAAAATTTCCCAAACGACACTCTGCAGACTCGTACGATAGTGGGTATGCTATGAAATGACAATTGCAAAACTCGTATGATAGTTGGGTAGCAATGAAACGACAATTGAAAATCTCATACGACAGTTGCAAGATTTTGACTTTGAGAATTTGCTGGCATGAAAACTTGTACGACATTGGGTTTGCTACATATGACAGATGGGTTGTAATGAAATGACACTTGATAGAAACTCGTATGACTTTCTGACTTCCTGAGATGACTTTTGACTCCAGAAAAGGATTTTACTTCAGATTTTGCAAATTTTGAGTTTTTAGATTTGAATTGTTTGCAAATTTCAATGTCCAGATTTGAAGATTGTAACAGATTTGTCCATTTTCAATAACCAAATAGATAAACAAGCATGCAAAACAACAAGCACATGATTTCAAGCATGTCTAAAAACAATGAACAAGGGCAAAAGCAACCTTGCGCATGAACAATCAAGTGACTTATTCGTTCTAATCCTCAGAAGCACTAATTGTGTATGTTCCAAAAATGTTTTGCAATAACGCATATATACCTTATAAAATGAAAATTTGGCCTCTTTAGGGTTTTTAGTAATGGTTTGACTCTGCAACTTTTATGATCCAAAGGGGTGAACTCCAATCCCGGCGCACCATGGTTTTGACGCAGTCCGAGAACTTAATCTTCAAGAGCTGCTAGGGAGATCTGACAACCCAACAATGAACCATACCTGTGGAGATTTCTTCCACAAGGACATTTATATAGCGGCTGTCACTACCACGGCGAAAATGGCTATTACCGCTTGAGGTTCCGTCAACACAGTTTGCCCTATGAAGGGATTGTCCACTACGGTTAACCCTCTCTAAAGGTGACTCACAATAGTATACCACAAGGGGACTTGGCTCCAGATCCAAGGTTTTTGACACCTTTTCACTTTTAACCCAAACAAAGCAAGCAGATTAATCCGACACGCTAAGACAAAGTTTTGCTTCACCAAGGTCTATGATGTCAACTCCATGTGATCTATCAACCTCTCCAGGGAGAGAATGTATCAATTAATAAGAGAAGATGCACTAACCAATTTTGATTCACCAAAGCTCATGATGTCAACCCCACATGATCTATCAACCTCTCCGGGGAGAGAATGTATCGATCAATAAGAGAAGATGCACTAACCAAGTTGAATGTGAAACGCACTAAGTATCCTCCTTACCTATAAGGATTCTGTCATCAAGAAGGATTTCACTAGGAATCCAATCTCTCAAGAATCACGAATAGTGTTCATAGGGCCTAATTACTATGTGAGCACAGATATATTCCCGAAAGCAAATCTATCCAAAATTATTTAGAAGCACAAGGTGGTACACTTAACGCTAAAAGCAAATATGAGGTGAGTCCACAAGGTGGAACACTTAATGCCTCACACAAGCTAGAAACAAGTCCACAACCTAGAAAATAAGTGAGTTCTTAAAAGCACAAATGGGTTGCCAAGTGGAACACTTAACGCTTATGTCCTGTTGACCCCTCCCCTTTAATGTAGTGCTTATATTGCAACCACGGGGTGAAAATGAGGGGCCGGCAGATTAGCGAGTCCAATAACCCAAAATAGCAATTAAGATCAATCACAGGTAATCTAAGACTGCCAATAAATACCTAAGGTGTCACAACCTAATATCAATTATGCAAGTGTGTAAAACAAAAGCATGAAAAGAAGCACTCAAGCTAGACACATGAGAGATTTATTTTAAGTCCAAATTGAAATGTTATTAGATGAAGGAGAATACCTGGAATCCTCACAACATGCTTAGTAGATGTTTACCTAATTTTTAGCAATTCTTGTGCTTTTTCCAATCAAACCCAGCAGAAATCAATCAGAAACAACAAATTTCAATTGTTAGGGTTAGTCGTTAGTTAAAATCAGAAAATCAAATCTGACAAACTGCCTGCAAAAATGAAATGACAATTAAAATCTGGTACCTAAACTCGTACAACAGTGGGTCTCTTACCATACGATAGTCAAATCCTGATGCTGAAACTCGTACGACAGTGGGTATCTTACCATACAACAGTCAAATCCTGATGCCGAACTCGTACGACAGTGGGTCTCTTACCATACGACGATCAAATCCTGATGCCGAAACTCATACGATAGTGGGTATGCTCCCAGATGACAGTCTGGAAACTCGTACGACACTGGGTGTCTGATGAAATGACAATCCAGCTTCCAAATGACAGTGGGTACCTGATGAAATGATACTCGGTCAACTGTCGTATGACAGTAGGCTTAAACTCATACGACTTTTCTCAGAAACTCGTATGACAGTGGGTATGTTCTCAGATGACACTGGGTGTTTGATGAAATGACAGTCTGAAAACTTGTACGACACTGGGTGTCTGATGAAACGATAGTCCAAAAAACTCGTACGACAGTCTGAAAAACTCGTACGACACTGTACGGACTGAAATTAAAAATTGCACTGTACGGACAGCTTTGATAGAAAAAGTGCCAAAAAAAAAAAAATTCTTTTTTGTAGGCAAAAAAGAAACAAAAAATAACGTCCTACTGAGAATACCACTAGAACAGGCAGCAGCAGGGGAGTTCTGATAGAGAAATGATAGAAGATTGATAGAAATGAAGGGAAGCTTGTTTCAGGGCCCCACGGTGGGCGCCAGAAATGTGTGTGTGAAAATTGTACCTGATCTGTATACACAACACTTCAGTAAAACATTAGAGGTTAGCAAAAATTGAAATCGTGCAAAATTAAAATCTAATTTTAACCAAGCGATTTACTACCTTCTAGTAGGTGCGAGATTGATGTTCTCAGATTGTTATCAAGATCAGTGACCTAGACGACACCTAAACGAAGGATTTGAATGCAATTAATCTATTTTTTTTGGTATTTTCTATGCAAGAATAATGAAAAACTGATATGAATCTATGCTAATATGGAAATTGATATGCAATGCTAATCTAGAAATGATATGATATGAGAATGAAAATTCTAACAATAATATGAAAGCTATGAATTTGAAATTGATCTCACAACAATGTTGATTCGCAATAAGCTTTGAGCCTTCCAATCGCAATTCTCCAGCGTGATTGTGCAAAATATGAGATCATTTATGAAGAGCTGGGCCTTGTTTTTATAGAAATCTAGGGCTTTAGAGGTGCATGGAAGAAAGCCATAAATCACTCAGATTAACTCAGCTTGATTTTTGAGTTATCTGATAATAAAGACAATTTAATTCACAAAAACATGCAAAAGCAGAGATTAACTCAAAATAGAGTTTAGCTTTAATTGATAATTGATAGTTGTCTACTTTTATGATTGTGCATGTTTTAATTATGAATTAATTTAATAATAAAGTGATTTATTTCCAACTTAACTGCTTTTTCAAAATAAAACAATTGATTTATGGGTTAATCAATTATTTAATCAAACTTTTATTAAAAACTATATTATTAAATAATGACAACTTGCTTTAATTAATTAAATAAGAATTTAATCAATTATTCATAGGATTTTGGATTTATTGTCAAAATTTAAATAATATAATTAATAATAGATAGAATTAAATTTAATTACACAATTAAGTGGCAAGATATTAAATCTAATTAATTAAATATGAAAATATTCAATTAATCAAACTTTAGGATAAATGTGATGTATCGCCAAAAAATCATTAAATTAAAGATAATTAAGATAATTAGGAATATTACTAGGAATATTCTCCGATGCCGAATTTTAAGATAATCAATTAGGATTCGATGATGTGCAGATGTGCCTTAGGTTAGGACTTTGACGTCGATTTTGTTTGATTTGATGATGTAGGAGATTAATGAACTTATAGCCCATTTTTGGGGTATTACAACTGGTGCTCTGTTATTTCTTTTGTTGCTCAGTGTTCTTGCTTACTGACTGGATTGTTTGGATAAATCAGCTTGGCCGACTAATGCATTTAATTTGGGTCACACTCCTCATGTTATGGATTGACCGTTGGATGTGTGGGGACCTAGATCTGGCATGTTGCATTCTTCTATGTAGATCTGATGACCATTTGGGGCCATCTTTGAGAGTTTATTTATTTTGTAAGGCTATGTGAGAGCCGACTAATGTTTTAGCATTTAATTTTTGTTATAAGGGTTTTATTGTTTCATCAACCAACTTGTGGCTGGGAATCAGTATTTATAGGATGCTTGGGTACTTGTTTGGCATCATTTTTTAGTAGGAAGGAAGGTTAGTATCCTATGAGCTTAGGAACAGGAAGATTGCTTGGAAGTTAAAGTACAGGTTTAGATCTTTCCTGGGTGCCTACCAATGTGTTGTGTGTTACAGACTTGGGCTAGCTGAATGCTGATGTTGGGGAAAAGATTTGGATCCTGTGAGATCTTGTAGATTGTTACTTACTTTGTAATTGGTCATAATTGGGAAGGCCTTACAGCCTGACACATTGCATGTAATCGGTGTTTTCATGAATATAGACTTCTGTTGCATTGCAGATCTATTGTTGTTACTATTTATTTTTGTTGCGTATTGGTTTGGCTGTAAGGTCGATCAGTCCTTAATTGGATCCACCCACCTTGACTGCATCAAGTGGTATCAGAGCGAAGCTTGTTCCTGTTTGAGCGAAGTTTGTTCTTGTTGGAGCCAAGTGGATCTTGTGTATCTAGATCTTGATTTGAAGATGCCTCTGAGGAGAAATCGAGAGATCCCTGAGGAAGAAGAAGCTATTGGTGAATTTTGTCTTGATGATTTTAGGGCTTTATAGAAACAAGTGCAAGACCATCAAGAAGAATTGAGAAAGAAAAATCCTACCTTAAAAGAGGATAGTGATGATGAATATGAGGAAGACCATTTTGAAGAAGTTGTAGAAGAAACTAGAGATTCTGAGGAGAATCGAATTCTAAAAGCTATGTCTAAGATTGGGAAAAGACCTAAGATTGAAGTTTCTGCATTTGTTGGAAGCCTTAGACCTGAAGAATTGATTGATTAAATCAATGAGATTGATGAATACTTTGAGTATGAAGAAATAGAAGATCCTGATAGGGTTAGATTTGCAAAGACTAAATTGAAGGGTCATGCAAATATTTGGTGGAGAGAAGTTCAATTGGAAAGAGGTAGAAGAGGGAAAGAGAAGATCACTAAGTGGAACTGAATGGTTGACAAGTTGAAGAAGCAATTCATTGCAGTGGATTATGAATTAGACATGTTTAAGAAGATGAAAGCTTTGAAGTAAACTAACAAATTGGTACAGGAGTATACCGAGGAGTTTTATAGAATCCTGATTAGGAGTGGTCATTTTGAAGCTAATAAAGAGAAGGTTGCTAGGTATGTCTATGGTTTGAGACCTAGTATTCAAGAAGAGTTACTTATTGTTTAGATGACAACAATCGGTGATGCTTATCAGATGGCATTGAAGATTGAAGAGAAGCTAAATAGGAAGTATGAAGGAAAACAAAACAATAGGAACCGAGGTGGTAAAACTAGTGAGACAATTGCTGAGAGTAATGTGACAGAGAATCCTAAGCCTAATGTAGGATCTGGCAATGGTCAAGTTACTAAGAATGTTGGACAGAGAGGAAGGTGGAAGAATGAGTTCATCAGCACTTGTTATAACTGTGGTGAAGCTGGTCATAGAATTTGGTAGTGTCCTAAGAAAAGAGTTGCATTAGCTACTGAAGAAGACATTGAGAATGTTCCAGAGAAAGGTGAGACACTTATCACCAGGAGGATTAGCTGCATGTATTCATGAACCAGTGCAAAGGAGGAATTTGTTTAGAACCAAATGTAAGTGTAAGGATAAGGTATGTAATGTCATAGTTGATTGTGGCAATTCTGAGAATTTTGTTTAAGATGAAATGGTTAGTAAGTTGAATTTGGAAAGAAGGAAACATCCTAATCCTTATCAGATTAGTTGGATACAAGATGTTTCTAAGGTTAGAGTTGAAGAACAATGCTTGGTTAAATTTTAGATTGGATCTTACCATGATGAGATATTGTGTGATATATTGCCTATGGATGCTTGTCATCTGTTGCTTGGTAGACCCTGGTAGTTTGACAGAAATGTTTTGTTTAATGGCCATGCCAATACCTATGTGGTTAGGCATGAAGGAGCTCGGCATAAGTTGATACCTTTACAGGAGACAGAGGTGAAAGGATGTGGAGTTATCAGGTGTTGTCCTTATGACAAACCTTAGGATCAGAAGGTTGATGAACCTATTTTGGTTAAGTCTAGTTTGAAGGAGAAGGAGAATGATATCTCTAAGGAGTTTATTGAGATTAAGAAACATATGGTTTTGCTGGCAGAGATGGTACAAAAGATGGTGACATTTGTGATACGAAGAGATGTAGATGATACTGAGTTGATTGAAGAGTCTGAAGAAGATGAACATTACTGAGGCACTGAGGTGATCGGTAGTGGTCAGAGTCGGTTGCTATCAGTTGCCGATCGAAGGGATAAATAAAGTGGAAGATAGAAGGACTTGCTGCATGAGATAGTGAATAAAGTGAAGACTATTTGGGATGAAGGACAAGAAGAGATATGGGTTAAGAACAGATTTAGCATACCTGTTCTGATTCCCTTGAGGCATTCCTAATTTCCTTATGAGAAAATCTTTCTTACCTAGGGTGTCTAATGCAAGAGCATCCTAGGATTCTTGGCAATCCTATATCAACCAAAAATATGTTTTTCTTTGAAGGTAGATTGTTAGTTTTGTGTGTGGTTGCTGGAGTTCTTGCTCGATTTGGGAGATTGGTTGCTCAGTTTATGTGGTTACTAGGGTGCTCGGTCTATGAAGAATGCTCGGTGACTGAAGGCGTTGGTTCACTAGCGCTCGATAATAACTACATTTCTCGGTCATGCTTGGCATGGCTGGTCAACTGGTGCTCGGTTATTTCTTCTATTGCTCGGTGTTCTTGCTTATCGACTAGATTATTTGGATAAATTGGCTTGGCCGACTAATGCATTTAATTTGGGTCACGCTCCTCATGTTATGGATTGACCGTTGGATGTGTGGGGACCTAGATCTGGCGTGTTGCATTCTTGTATGTGGATCTGATGACCGTTTGGGGCCATCTTTGAGAGTCTATTTATTTTGTAAGGCTATGTGAGAGTCGACTGATGTTTTAGCATCTAATTTTTGTTATAAGGGTTTTATTGTTTCATCAACCGACTTGTGGCTGGGAATCAATATTTATAGGATGCTTGGGTAGTTGTTTGGCATCAATTTTTAGTAGGAAGAAAGGTTAGTAGCCTGTGAGCTTAGGAACAGGAAGATTGCTTGGAAGTTGGAGTACAGGTTTAGATCTTTCCTAGGTGCCTACCAGTGTGTTGTGTGTTACAGACCTAGGCTAGTTGAATGCTGATGTTGGGGAAAAGATTTGGATCCTCCGAGATCTTGTAGATTGTTACTTGCTTTGTAATTGCTCATAACCAGGAAGGCCTTACAGCCTGACACATTGTATGTAATCAGTGTTTTCATGAATATAGACTTCTGTTGCATTGCAGATCTATTGTTGTTACTGTGTATTTCCGCTATGTATTGGTTTAGCTGCAAGGTTGGTCAGTCCTTAATTGGATCCACCCACCTTAACTCCATTATAAATGGACCCATGAGAAGATACACATGGAACCTCTTACAATGTTATAACATAACAATTACATCAATTTATCATTCAGATCTATAAATCAAGCTCGCTCATCACATTACTTGAAACATTTTCCAAGTTAGCTCCCAAATAGGTCTTTGCTAATACACATGCCATAACTAACGTCACTTGTACAATCACAACTCTATATGATCACAATAAGCTCTTAAGATAGTTTCCAACATGAACCTATGTTCACACATTATAACTTAAACAACCATGAGTGATATCCACAAAGTTCTGGAATCAACTCTATAAGAATCATAGTTTTTGTCTCTTGAAAACCAGTCATTAGTAAATCAGTCATAACTTTGTCAGATCAACTCATACAAATGTGCAATTACATCTAGTGACCCAAGACATCATGAAGAGTCTTTAGCTAAGTTCGAATGTGTTAATTCTTTGTACGGAGTCCATACAATTATTTACAACCTATCTGCAAGCTTCTAAACAATAAGTCATTAACATATGTTGACATCAATGACAAACTGTGTCATGAATGAAACACACAATCATTTTAACATTGCTCCAACATTACTAGGTACTCCCCCATAGGAATACCATTAGCATTCATGCTAACATATATATGCATAAAATCTCCAACAATACCCCCTTTGGGATTGATGGAAATATATGATGTGAAAAACCATATCAATGGACAAATTAGCAATCAATCCTCAAGATACTAATTACTCCCCCTAAGTCTAACACTTCACTTTCACAAGTCTACCAATCCCTTGATTCTTTCTATTTTTCACATGGCTATCTCTCCCCCTTTGACATAAATTAAAAATCTGAGGCCAAAACAAAAATCTAAACAACATACCAACTATGCCCCCTAAGGACTAGTCCCCAAAAAATTCAATCCAGAATAAGAATAACTTTGTTAACATCATAGGACCGATGCAAATCTATGCATCTCTATCTCTGATCAGGAGGGACTATCACCCCAAGCTTACCTCAGAGATACTCAAAAGTATCCTTTTGCAAGGTCTTCAATAAAATATCCTTTGTCATTGAATGCTACACAAGGTTCTATAAAATATTGATAGCACTTGAATCATCACAATAAATAACTATAGGCTCACTAAAGCTTATTCTAATGTCTTCTAGTATTTTCTTCACCCAAACTAACTAACTACAATTCATAGCATCAACAATGTACTCGGATTCAATAGTATATTGAGATATACAAGGTTGTTTCTTCCTGCCCTAAGCAACTAACTTATTTCCCAAGAAGATGTTACAAGTAGTAGTTGTAGTTGCACCAAAATATTGACCTATTAATGCCTGGTATAACCACTAGACTTATAGAAGACACAAGAGGAGGTTAAGCCATGTCACTAATCTCAAGGGGAGCACTGACCATTTTGCCAACAATCTCCCCCTCAGCATTATCCGAGGGGATTTGAACCTGTCACCACGCTCTAATACCGCTTGTTATAAGTAGTGGTTGTCATTGCACCAAAAGATCAACCTTTTAATGTCCAATACAACCACTAGACTTATAGAAAAGACATGAGGTGGTTAATCCATATTATGAATCCTGAGGGGAGCGCTGACCATTTTGCCAATAGAAGAATGCTCCACTAGTAGTACTTTTCCTATCGTCCACATTACCTGTCTAATTAGCATTAGTGTAAACACACAAAGTAAGATCATTATACTCAGGATACCATAGTTCATAATCCATTGTTCCTTTCAAATATCTGAATATCTCCTTAACAACAATAACATGTGATTCCTTCGATTCTACTTGAAATCTTGCAACAATGCAAATTGCATTCATTATATTTGGTCTTGTTTGATTCAAGTATAGAAATCCATCAATCATTGATATGTACCTTTTTTGGTTAGAAAGAGGGTAATCATCACTCTTTTTTAATATTCAACCAGTAACCATAGGGGTTCAAATAGGTTTTGAATCATCTATTGCAAATTTCTTTAACAATTCCTTCACATACTTAGATTGTGATATGAAAATATTTTTTTGTTGATTGATTAATTGGAATACCAAGAAAGAATTTCATCTCACCTACCATTGAAATCTCAAGTTTATTTTTTATCTCATCAATAAAGTCCTTACTCATCTTTTTATTTCCACCAAAAATGATATCATCCACAAATACGTCAACAATCAAGACATTTTCATGATCAATTTTGAAATATAAATTACTATCAACAAATTCTTTACTAAAACCAAGCTTCAATAAGTACTTATCTAACCTTTCATACCAGGTTCTTGGTTTTTTTTCAATCTATATAATTCTTTCTTCAATCGACACACTGTGTCATCTTGATCAATCAAAGGAAAACCATCAGACTTCTCAATGTATACTTCCTCTTCTAATTCTCCATTCAAGAATGTAGACTTAACATCCTCTGATATACCTTGAAATTTTTGTGAGTAGCATATGCAAGAAATATTCTAACTACTTCAATTCTATCAATTGGAGCAAAGGTCTTTTAAAAATCAATACCTCCCATATGTGAATATCCTTTACAAACTAATCTAGCTTTTTTTTCTTACTACTTCACCATCTTCATTTAGTTTGTTTCTAAAAACTCATTTTGTTCCAATAACATTCTTGTCTTTCAGTCCAGGAACCAAGATCCATGTATTTTTCTTCTCAATCTATTCCAACTCTTATTTTATTTCTTTAACCCAACTTTCATCTTTTCAAGCTTCATCAACATCTGTAGGTTCAAATTGAGAAAAAAAAATTTAAAAAAACATTTTTTATTCTAGATTTTTTTCCTCTAGTCATAAGACCTTGATCTCTATCACCAATAATCTTATTTTCTAAATTATTTAACCTCGTATACCTTGGAGTCTTTGAATTTTTATTTGTAGAAAACTCTATAGTTTCCACTTCTTCATCATCAATAACTTCTCCATTATGTTCTACTCATCCATTCAAACTCTAATTTTGATTCTGCATTTGAACAATTTGATCCTCTTCTTCATCATTTGACTCATATCTCAATGAATTGGCCTATTTCTGATAATTCTCATCAACTCTTACATTAGCACTTTCCACTATCTTTCTCAACTGATTGTTAAAACATTTATAAGCTTTATTTTTTGTAGAATATCTAAGAAAAATACCTTCATCACATTTAGGATCAAACTTACCTAAATCTTTATCTCTTTTGATATAGCATTTACTTCCAAAGATTCTAAAATACTTTATTGTGGGAACATGACCATACTAAATTTCACAAGGGGTCTTATTAGTACCATGTTTTATCTAAACTCGATTCAATGTGTAGACTGCAATACTCACTACTCTCCAATACATTTGTGGTACTTTTCCTTCCATTATCATAGTTCTTATAGTGCATTGGGTCCCGAATCAATAGATTGGAAAATTATATGAGAATGCCTAGTTCAATACTTGAATCCTCCAACTTATTTGGCCAACTAATGGGGTGATAAATATGATCCATTTCCCCTACTCTTTAGGCTCTACAAAACCAAGGCAAGTAAGCCTCTACTTTAACTTATCTCTCAGTAATTTTTTTTATAGAAGATAACCTTTTCTTATATCTATTTGTTGTGTTATCTATCAAGATGGAATTAATGTCTTAACTAGATCTGATTGTGCATTATAAAACTAATGATTCAATCCTTCAATCACTTGATTTGTATTTCTAGTTCTGATTGCTTTATGTTTTATTTGTATCAATGGTATTCATTACTTTGTTTGATTATTTTATTGATTAAGATTTTCTTCCTTACAGATACTCCAATTTTAGATTTTAGACTAGTGCCTTCTTCCTATTGGGAAGTAGAGTCAAATTTCCCTCCTTGATCCTACCTATAACTCTCATGATACAACTTTTACTTTTACTAGTTGAATGGATCTATCAACTACTCCAACCTTTTATGCCTTCAATTATTGAATCATGCCACTGTTAGTCCTATTAAATTTAACTTATGCTAGATAAGACCAATAAGATAGAATTAATGTGGATAACCACTTCCAACATGAATTTTGATATTCATACTATAGTGTAATTGAAATAACTTCTCCACTTGATGAGTCAGACATCTTCAAATTCCTTGAAATATAAATGATAAGTGAACTAATCAATTTGAAAAATTTATCCACAACTTTCATAGAAAGATAAAATATTGGTTTTGTACTAAAATTGAAATGTCTGATACAAGAAAGGATTTACATTGTGATAATATTGATTAAAATATGAATTATTTTTTCTCTTTAAATTTTAAACCACACATATATATGTGGTTGAATAGTTTTCACACCCCTTTAGGGTGAAAAGACACCACCCTATTAAAAATATTTTTGGAAAAACTAATCAACTAATTAAATAATAACTACCTATCTTTTGGATTTAGGTTTGGTCAAAAACCCAAACCACCTTTTGGAAATCTAATATTTTAAGCTTGGAAATTTGAATTTTGGAATTGGGTCATTTTTATATTTTCAATTTTGGGTCTTTATCATCCTCTGTCAATACCATTTTTGTAGCAATTCTAAATTCCAGCATCTCTAAAACCTTCACTCACAAAATTTTGATTGTTCCTATCACAAAGATTCTTACCTTAATCCTTCATATTTTAATTAAAAATAATATAATTGTTTATCCCATTTCATGTGATCTATCATCTCATAAATTATTGGGCATGGAGTTTAGGAGGTCATTTTAGGGTTTTATCACTATATGGAACTTCAAATTTTGCCATAAATTTAGAGTTCCAACATAGTGTCAAGAATTGTTCGGTTCCTTCACTCTGTAATTCCACTATACTCAGGGAGCAGACATTTTTCTCCTTATTCCATTTTCTTCATAGCAATCAATGAATTCTTCTAAAGTAAACTCTCCACCTTTATCCAATCTCAAGTACTTCAGCTTCAATCATGTCTCGGTCTCAACCATAGCTCTAAAGGTCTTGAATTTGTCAAAGGATTCATATTTCTCTTTCAAAAATGTAACCCACATCATCCTTGAATAGTCATCAATTAATATAATGAAATATTTATCACTATAATAGCTCTTAGTTCTAGTAGGACCACATAAATTAGTGAGTGAAGAATCTAATAATCCACTTGAAGAATATATCTTACTTTTAAATATAGATTTTGTTAGCTTTCCCAACTAAAATTCCTTACATATAGTATTATTATGCTTCATTTGTCTAGGAAGATCTCTCATAGCATGTGTAGTACTTATCTTCACAATGTTATCAAAATTTATATGACAAAGTATCTTATGCCACAACCAACTGTCATCAATTCTAGCAATCAAATATTTATTCTTGGTGCTATTCAAATGAAAAACATTACCTCTTGTCTTAGTACCTGATGCAATTTCATTTCCAAAGATTCCTTTGATTATGCATTTTTTATTATTTAATTCCAACATGTATCCTTTACCAACAAGTTATACAACACTCAAAAGATTATGCTTTAAACCTTCAACACATAAGACATCATCAATGTTATTCTTACCATCAAGTGTAATAAAACCTTTCCCTTTGATAAAGGAAGGAGCATTATCACAAAATCTAACAACACCACCATCATACCTTTCCACTTAACAAATTTGTTCTTATCTCAATTCATATAATGTGAACAACTACTATCTATTAACCATTCATATTTTACCTCAATTTGTGCAGCTAGGGATTTCTCCTCACTCAAGAAGGTGGGTTTCTCATCTTTAATAGAAATAAAGACAATATCTTCTTCACTTTTCTTAGACTCTTCATTAGTCACACCCTCACTAGAATAATAACACTTCTTATGATATTTAGGCTGAAATTTTTTAGGCTTATGCTTTGGTACTCTCTCAAGACATCTAGAAGAAAAATGATCAATCTTATTGCAAGAAATACATTCCAAAGGTACCTTCCCTTCATACTTACCTACACCTTTAGTAACCCTCTTTACAATCTTGAGGCTTCTATCTCTTCTAACTTACTTTCCTCTTCTAAAATATCTTCCTATTCCTTATAATATCTAGATCCAAACTTAGATGACCTTGAAGAACTTTCACTAGATTCATAATTTCACCTATCCTTATAAATAGTAGCTTTAAATACACTTTAATACGTAGGAATCTTATCACAAATTCTAATCATTTCAAAACCAGATAATTTACCAACTAGTGAATCTCTTGTTACGTTAGAAAGATTTATGATCTCTTCAATTTCATCAACTTTGTTGTCATAGATAGGAGGCAAAGATCTCATAATTCTAGAAACAATCTCATCCTTATCCATTACTCCAAAAGCACCTCTGATTCAAAAAACAAGTTTGGTCACCTTCGAACATAGGCTTGAACGCTCATCCTCAATGATTCCAGTTTTCCTTTCAATCTCTAAAACTTTTCTTGCTTTACATAGGGATCTCCTTCACACAATACTTCAATTTTTATCCATAACTCATGTGTAGTCTCCAACTCCACTACATTTATATATTCAACACCTTATAAGGCACTCAACAAGGCTTCCTTAGCTCTCGTGTTACATAAGAATTCTATCTTCTCATTAGTAGTAGCAATGGAAAAATCTGTAAGAGGCTTGTAGTCTTTCTTTGTAACATCCCAATATTCTTTTCCAATGCATCTCAAATGAGAAATCATTCTTCCCTTCCATAAAGCATAGTTGGTTCCTTCAAATATTAAACTATCCTTCTTAAAATCTTCCATCCTAGATCACCTCAAGTAGTCAAGCTCCAAAAAGAGGATCTAGCTTTGATATCAATTAATATAAATAAGGTAGCACACATAACTGAGGGGGAAGGGGTGAATCAGTTGTGTCCAAAATAGTTGTGTTAAAACAAAACTTAGCAATACTTAACTTCCTTACTTAAATAAAAATGAAGCAACCGAACCATCAACGCAAGAACACATAACACCAAAGATTTTTTTTGTGTGGAAACCCGGTTAAGGGAAAAACTATAGTGGAGATCAAACCCATTAGATGATGCTCTAATACATAAAACCCCTATTAAAGGTACAATGGGAATGCACATGCATTCAAGCTCACTACTCAAATAAAAATGAGGGAAATAAACTAGACTACAACTAGGGCTACAACCCCAAAGATGGACTACAATCCATTGTGGACAATAATTCACTAATTTGATGAATTGACTAATACCATCTCAAACATGCCAATATAGCTCCAATAAAGTAAAACTCTATTTTGAAATTATTTATATTTCACTCATACATCTTTGCACATCCACTGATATCACATTTTCCATCATCTCACACATCTATCACACATTTGTCCATCCTATCAATCTTAAATATTACATCTTTAAATAAATTACATCAACTTATTACAACTAGTTTGACCAGGGACCTAATTACAAAATATTACAAAGAGTAATACACAATACACAATGTAATCCAAGATATCTTAGTTAAGACCTAGCTAGGACCCAAATCTCCATCTATGAATACACAACAATCTAAAGATTAGATTTCAAATCTTCGTAACATGTTAACTAACAAAGTCAACTAAGAACACCAACACACCACAAGGATATTATTAAATATGATCACATGTCCCAATGTGATCCACCAACATGAATAGTATATGATCCAGAAATATCATCAAATAGCATAAATTACCACAATAGCAACAAGAACATCTTTGTCTCAAAATCCATAATTGTCTTTGCACTGCTCATCAAAAACATTGATCATCAACCTCTATCATACAAGAAAAATATCTTTCTAATATCCAAATCATGATCCATCTAAGATGAGAATGCACATCCATGTTCTAAACTCACCACGAGGTTAGTAACCAAAGATATTGCATAACTAATCCTCACAGATCTCAAAACTACAACACTTTCACAAAAGAAATAACTAGAAAATTGCCCTTTGATAATCCATCATAGCATCCTCAAATCATATAGTGAACCTCTGCAACTTAAATAAGATCAATCATATATATTCCTCAACACATCTCTAGTTTCACACCAACTAATATCAAGTACTAACCCTATGAAGGTACTTTGAATAGTACACAAATGCTCTTCTCAACATGTGAGGAGTTCCAAATATAGATAAGACAGTACAATAAGTTTTGTAGAGCTTCCCATAAGAAAATTAGGAAGATGGGGAAGTTAATTTTCATATAAATTGTAACTCACAAGGATCTAACAGAAATAAGGAAATGCATGAAGGAAAACCAAGAAGACCTCTGAAATATAACCCACCACACAAAAAAGAAGGTAATAAGAACTTTAATACAAGTCATGTCAATCCCTTGTATGAAAAAAGTAACAAGAATAATAGAGAAAATAGAAATAAAAATAATAATTTCCAACAAGGGTACCGTTAGAGAGGGAAAAAAAAATAATACATGAAATTATAATCAACAAGCCCTATTCAATCAACATAATAGTGGTCTACGGAAAAATCAATACAATCATTCTAGCAACCACACCAGGCCAAATACATTCATGAGAGGACCAATCAATAATGAGAGATATAAACAATTAAATCTAAATGGAATAATAGGGTACCCAAATGATATTACTAGTGAGGTGAGAAATGGAATTTCAAAATTTAGTGGCAATGGCCCAAACATCGATGAAACTCATGTTAGAAATTTCCAAGATACACTGGGAAATTTTGAAATAGAGCATGAAGATGTGTACATGAAGCTTTTTTTTTCCAATCTTTAACTGATGATGCTAATGAGTGGTATAGAGGACTCCTAGACAACTCAATTGTTGACTAGGAAGATTTCATGAGACAATTCTTAGAAGAATTTGGTGATCATAATGACCCTACTTTTGTATCACATGAACTTACAAGTATAAAGAAGGGGTATAATGTTTTAGTGGTAGAGTTTAACAAAAGATTCCATATGTTGCTTAATATAATTCCCCAGAGTATGGAACTAGTGTATTCTTTTTGCATTGGATTCTACATAGATGCATTTGATAGTAAAACCAATTATGAAATCAGATTTTAAAGACTTGCAACTTTAAATGAGGCATGCAAAATAGTTGTAAATAACAGATTGGTGAAGAATTGTATGATTAATTAAGGAGCTATTGTCACATCATGACATTCAATGTGATGAAGGAGTTGGGGATGTGGGTAGATACAACATATGGAAAGTGTTATGCCATGGATAATAGATTTGTGCCTATGGTTGGGATTATGAAGAATTTAGAATTCAAAATCGCTACTTGTCTAGAGGCCTCATATAAAATTGATATCACAGCGGTAGATGTCCCTCCTAATTATGGAATTTTGTTATCAAGATAATGATCAAATCTTGTTGGGGGCATTTTCAGTTGGACCTATCCTATGCCACTACACTTGTGAGTGGAAAAGAATTAAGAGTGGAAAGAGAGCCTAGATCCTCTTATATTATAGAGGATGTAGATCCCATTCAATTTACATGCTTTTGCCACTTAGATATGGACAATTTCAAAGTAAGTTAACTAAACCAGTGCTACAAAATACTGAACCAATTAGAATCCATACCGAAGAGAATCAAGGATTAGTATGGAGGATGTATTTTGATGGGGCTTGCAGTAAAGAGGGAAATGAAGCATGAGTGATATTCATATCACCAAGTGGAAATTTTTTTAAATATTCATTCTTCTTAGTGTTTGAATGCACAAACAACATGGTAGAATATGAAGCACTTCTATTGGGTCTAAATATAGCCATAAAAAATGGGATTAAAATGTTGACTATCCATGGCAATTCAGAACTAATTATCTCACAAATAAGGGACAAATATGCTACCAAAAATACAAGAATGATACATTATAGACATGAAGCTTGGAATCTCATTGAATCTTTTGATGCTTTCTCTATTGAATGGGTGGATTGTTCCAAAAATATGATAGCAGATTTTTGGGCAAACTTGGTAGCCAAATAGAGTGAAATACCCTTAAGTGAAATATCAAAAGTAGAGATCAAAACTAGACTAGCAATCCCCAATAATATCCATACTTGGCAAGTTTTTTATGATGATGGTAACATACTAAGAATTTTAATGTGTGAGGACAAATATGAATCACATGAGACAAAATTTAATGCATATGTTAGGGAGGAGAATGGGAATGACGTTTTATTTAGAAAAGAAGTAGTTCAATTGAAAACCAACAAGATTCCCAAAGGTTTGGTGACATTAGAAATAATTTTTGACAACAACGACAAGACTAAAATGAAACCATCTCTTGTCAAAGATGAAGAAGTTGAAAAAATAAACTTAGGGACTATCAATGCACCAAAAGATGTATACATTAGAAGGAAACTTACTCCCAAGATCAGGTCAAATTTGGTTGCATTATTAAGCAAGTATAGACATGTGTTTGCATGGTCATATGATGATCTCAAGGCTTATAGAGAGGCTTTGTTTCAGCAAGGGACCATATGCCAAACCTTTCATACAGATATAAAGGCCAATCAATCCCACTCTGGCTCCAAAGATGAAGGAAGAATTGACGAAGTTGAGGGATGGTGGAAATATCAAACCCATTAGACATTCCACTTGGGTATCTAATTTAGTTCTAGTTAGAAATAAAAATGGTGACATAAGGTTGTGTGTGGATTCAAGAACAAAACATATCTTCCTTAAAAGACAACTATGCTTTACCAAATATGGAAGCATTATTACAAAAGGTGATGGGGAATAAGTTGTTGTCTATGATGGATGGGTTTTCTGGATATAATCAGGTCAAGGTGAAAGAATAAAAAAAATATAAAATTTCCTTCACAACTCCATGGCATATATATGTATGTTTGAATGCCTTTTGATCTGACACATGCAAGAGAAACTTTTAAAAGAGTAATGTATATTGCATTTAAGGAATTAATAATTGTGATAATGGTGGTTTATCAAGATGTCTTGACAACATGCTCCAAGAGGTTTGATTATTATTGCAAACACCTAGAGAAAATATTCTTGGAGGCTTTGGAATATGGTATATCACTAAACCCAAAGAAATGTCACTTTGGTATTATAGAGGGAAAACTCTTGGGACATATTGTGTCAAAGGATGGAGTGGGGATAGATCCTAAGAGAATAGAAGCCATTGCCAAAATTTGGATTCCTAAAACAATGAAAAATATTCAGTCATTTTTTGGTTGGATCAATTTTGTTGGAAGGTTCATCTCAAATTTTGCAGAAATTGTAAAACTGATTACCAAAATGTTAAAAAAGGGTGCAACATTAAATTAGACATCTGATGCCTTGGATGCCTTTGTAAGTATCAAAAGAGTAATAAAGGAAGCTCCAGTATTGAAATCTCCAGATTTTTCTAAACCTTTTCATATTTTCTCTTTTTCTTCCTTTCATACCATAGCTGCAATAAAGTTACGAAAGAATGATGAAGGGTATGTGTAGACACCTAAAAATCTTTTAGAAAATAAAGTATTTTTATTTTTTGAAAATCCCTGATGACATCATCATTTATTAATTAATTATTTATTTAATTTATTTATTTATTTTTATGCCATTAAATCCCTTTATCTTAATCAAAAATATTTAATTAAGGAATCCCTCCCAAAAATGTTTAAATCTTATTTAAACATTATCTCCTTATTTATTAATTATTTAATTAATAAATTGACCAAAAATCTCAAAATAAATAATTTATTTATTTTTTGCCCAAAACTTGGCCAATTTCCTTAAGACCACTAACCTCTTCCAGAATCTTCTAATCCTTCTTTAATTTCGATTAAAGGCTAATCTCATCATTTCCTAACCCTAATCCCAACTCAAAATATTTAATTAAGATTAAATATTTAATCCTCGTATTTATTAAATTTATTTTAATAAATATTCTCTAACCTAAAACCATGGGAATAAATAAATCTTTATCTATTTCCTAAAATCCATGTTTATCCTAAGGAAATTCTAGACTCTTCTAGAAAGTCCTAATCCTAATCCTAATCTTAATCCCCTCCCTAATCTTGTCACATTCCCTAACCAAGGTTAGCCAACTCCTAAGCTTAACCCAAAGTCAACAAACTTCTAGAGGCTTCTCTTACATGCATTAAGTGCATTTAAAGCCTCCTTATCCCTCTTACATGCATTTATCATGCATTTAAGAAGCCCCTCACCCCTTTCTTACACCCTTTGACCTTAGGCACATTTCCCAAATTGTGCACATCCCTCCCATCTTTCAACCCAATGCCCTTGTGACACTTGTCACAAGGAGGTGGCCCTGAACTAGCACAATCCTTGTGCTCCCCTTTGAATGAATCTTAGCCTCTCTTAAGGATTTTGATCCTGGCCACTCATTCCTCCTCTCCAAATCCTATAAATGCTCCTCATTTCCAAGAGCAAAATAACCATTCACCTTTTATTTCAAGCAATGTTATAATGCTAGAATAGCTCTAAATCATTTAGCTCTCATACTAATTGTTAGTTTTTCATCATTTTCAAGCTTTCTTAAAACACATCATAGCTTAGTAATAATGGATTAACATAGTTTATTTCATTGTTTTGCATAGCACAACATCATATCACATCTCTATTTGGTTAATAACAATCTTAGCATAAGCATCATGTAGCTTAATCTTCATTTCAACATCATTTGATCATTGAGGCCTTAGGGGCAAATCAGGTGTTCTATACCTATTTTGTGCCATTTATGGGGTTTTCATGGATCTCAATCCATCTTAGTATGCATAAAGAACATGCTCCATGTGAATAGAGAGCACACCCACATCCCCTTAAGCAAGAGCAAATCAAACAGTGCTTGGGTGCACCTGTTTTAGCTCAATCTGAGGTGGCATAGTTTAGAGTTTTATTTGTTTTTTGATTGATTTCATGCTAGACTAAAATCTAATCTTTGTTTGGTTTGAAGCTTTTAAAAACATGTATCCTCAAAAGCCTTGTCCACAGTATGAACAACCCATTGATTTCTTTAGCAAGACTTTACAAGAAGCAGAGCTTAAGTATGATATAAATGAGAAACAAGCTTATGCCTTAGTCAAGGAAGTTAAATAATTTAGACCATATTTGGTCAGAGCTAAAGTTATTTTCTATGTCCCTAATGCAACTGTAAAAGATATTTTTAGACAGACTAAAGTCACTAGTAGAAGATGCAGATGGATAAATCAAATTAAAGAGTTTAAAATCAACATCTAGATAAATAACTTGGTATGAGGATAGGGATTGGAAAAGCTAATGGAATAATCTAACTTGGATGTGGTTTAGGTAAATCATATTGATCTTGAAGATATAGTTATGAGCATAGAGAATTGACCATGGTACATAAACATTATGTATTATTTAAAATACATGAGATGTCTAGACATTTTGAATAATAACCAAAAGAGATTGTTAAAGTTACAAGAAACAAGGTATGTTTTAAATAAGGGTGACTTATATTAGAGAAATCATGAAGGAGTTCTACTTTTTTGTTTAGATACATATCAATCTAAGGCAATATTGAAAGAACTTCATGATGGGTGTGTGGTGGTCACTTTTTTGCAAAGACCACAACACATAAGATACTAAAGGCATGATACTATTGGCCATGCCTATTCAATTATTTCTATAACTATGTTAGAAAGAGCGAGTCCTGTCATTAATTCTTAGGAAAATTGAAATATCAAGGGGCTCTACCACTTAGACCCATGTAAACTGAGGAACCATTCCAAATGTGGGGCATTGATTTTATTGGTGAGATTCAACATAAATCAGGTGGATGACATAAATGGATAATAGTTTTCACAAATTATTTCACCAAATGGGTTGAAGCAATACCTACCAAGCAGGCTACAAGCAAAGTAGTAATTTTTTTTTTAATGGAGAATATCTTGACTAGATTTGGAGTTCCTTGCAAACTAATCACTAATAATGGAATGTGCTTCTGATCTAAATAATTTACATATTTTTGTGAGAACTATAAGATTACCCTCTCTTATTCATCACCATATCACCCACAGGGAAATGGACAAGTTGAATCAAGCAATATAAATATATTAAAAATAATCAGGAGGATGCTTGATAACAACAAAAAGGCATGGGATTCTAAATTAAATTTGGCATTATGGGCTAATTGGATAATTGTAAAGAAATCCATTAAACACTCACCTTATGAATTGATATATAGAAAGAAAGCCATGTTACCTTTGGATAATCTATTACTTGTATATAGGTTCATACTGGATGAAGAAATTGAGGATATTGACTTTATGGAGGAAAGGATTGAGCAATTAGCCGAACTTGAGGAACTAGGAGAAATGCTGAAAAGAAAAATATCAAAAATCAGAAGCAAGAGAAAAATTTGCATGATAAGAGAGCCAAAGATAGGGTATTTAAAGAAGGGGAATGGGTGCTTATGTGGAATACAAATAATCAAGATAAGAGAAAGCATGGTAAATTTGAAGCATTATGGATTGGCCCATATGTGATCATTAGAAAAGGTGGTGAGAACTCATACTACCTACAAAATACTTCAGGAGAAGCACAATAATTGCCAGTACATGGACAATTCTTGAAGCACTTTTTCTCTTAAGAGAAAAGGGTCTTTTCCATGCACAATAGATTAGGTTTCATTTTCCACTCCATTTGTAAATATCTCATATTGTTTCCAATTTCATTTCATGTCTCCATTTTCCATATCTTTTTGGTCTGCTCCCCTAGAGATAATAGAATCCTCGCAATGCCTAGAATGAACATATGTCCCAAAAAAGAGCCACTATTGGGACTCCAAAATTCATAAACTCTTAGGGTCCGTTTGGACCACGACATATCGGCCAATATACCAGAATTTCGTATGCTGAAGATGGTATTCATTGTTTGTGGTCGACAGCGAAGTTGGAATTGGAATTTCGATATTCCAATTTTACCAAAAAAATGGGCATATCATCTTCCACTTGAAAAGGTGGAATTGGAATATTGGGCTCGCATACCAGTTTCAAATGCCAATTTTGAAATGTCGTCGCGTCTGCGTGGGTGTTATAATTTTTGACATCCGCATTTTAACCTTGTTTTTGACATCCGCAAGGGCATTATTTTCGTTCATCCGCATTTTAACCTTGTTCAAAGCCCTCTCTGCAACGACATTATTCAAAGCCCTCTCTACAATGACGTTTTAACCTTTTTTGAAGTCCTCTCTGCAATGGCATTATTCGAAGCCCTCCCTACAATGGCATTTTAAAGCCCTCTTTGCATCTAAAAAATTAGTCTCACTGCACGTGAATTCTGCGATCTTAAGACAGGCAATCTGCTCGAGTGTTTCTCATGTTCTCGTGTCGGGAATAAAGACAACACCCTGCAATTTCATTTTCATATGCCAACGCCTTTTCCAATTCCATTGCATTCATGCAATAACATTTGGTCTTTGTTGTTTTAAGTGAAAATGAAAATAAGTCATACCAGGTGCGTCTAAACGGGTCGAAACATATTCTGGATATCATTTTGAGGATATGATATTCTAGAATTGCAGTATATTCCAGAATTGACTATATCTGGCATTCTGTATGCCTGCGTCCAAATGGGCCCTTAAGTACCACTGATGGGCTCAAAGAACAACCATAATACCCAAGAAATCATTCTCCTAAAAATAGATATCAACGATTCTGATATAAAGATAGGTGCATAGGTCATCACCAACATTCTGTATTTGATATGCTTTCGCAAAGATTGAAGCTATTTTTTTTTTCTTACAGAGACTTCATCATAGCCATAAATGAATTATAAGCCTAGCTTAGACAATGAATGTTGTGAAGAATATTTATTCTAATCACCCCTATATGAAATTTGTAGTTTGCAAGGTTACTCTCAAAATGAAAAAACCATCAGTGTAACTTGCCACATTCTCACATTGAATTTATAAGCTCAATATATATTCATACATCCATAGGACTTGAATAATGTTATCCCAATGGTGAAGGAGAAATCAAAAGGATTGACATAACAATATGATATCAAAGGAAGATCTAAATAGATAGATTGAAAGTTAAACTCTAACCTAATGAGCACATTGGTGGAACTCACATCGATGAGGTAATGTCATAATGAAAACTAAGGGATCAACAAGACCTGTGTCAGTAATAGGTCAAGATGAAAAGAGACATCAGGATGAGTAACACCAATTGGATAAATTCGAAGAACACATCATTATCAGAGGAAGGAGGAGTGGTATAACCTGATAGAGTAAATTTACGCCGATGACAGGAACACATAAAAAATATATGATCAAAGAAAGTTGTGCTAATAAATCACTAATTGGTATAACAAAAAGAAAGTTTCAATGATTCAAAAGGTCATCAGTATAACTTTCCTCAAATGGAAGAAGAAATAATATGTTTTCTCGATAGTCAATGAGGTCATCGGGGAAGGTCTCATCAATAAGATGATATTGGGGTAACTTACCACTATCAGAGAAGTGAATAATATGTTATATCGATGATGAATAGAAATGAATGGGATAACATACACCAATATAAATGATGCACTTATGTTATCAATGAGAGTTACAACTATATAACCCTTGTGTCAAAACATAAGAGATCGGTACAACTCAACACTATCGGTAGAGGATTTCCATAGATGCCCTGATTGTATTAAGCTAGCTGATAAAAAATACATAAAGATTGTTACTGCATCAATGAAACCTATGCCGATTATGAGTAAGAAGAAGATCAAGGAAGGTATTGCCGATGACAACAATAACATAGATTTCCATTGTAGGGGAAATAAAATTTAGCTACATCGATGGTTGATAAGGAGATTGGTAGAACTTATGTTGATAAATAAGTGTTGGAAGTTATATTGGATGGATCTTAGAAAAATATTTGCCAATCTGATAAAGAAGCATATGAATGGTGCATATGATTGGTGTAGGTTCCAACGATGGCAATGGTTGTCATATCAAATAATTAAAAGTTCAAAAACACCAAAGGATGCCATTAAATACTCCAGATAAAAGGATTCACAAGAGGAAAAAATTATGAGGTACTGACAAAAGAATTTAACAAAGCTTTCTCAAAACTATCCATAACAAATTGCCAAGCTTTGGAGGAATTTACAAAATCTATTACATATAGGGCTTCTTATGCGAAAAAATTATTCCAATGGAGGCTTTCAGTGGGTTAGGAAATAAAAGACCAACAAAAAGTGGATAGGCCAAAGAAAGAAGCAAAAGATGGAGGACAAAATCCAAACCATAAGGTTCAATCAAGATATGATTGATCATATGTAGGCACCAAGCCCTAATCAAGGAGATCAAAGCATCATTTACCTCAAACCGACCAGCTTGAAGATAGATTCAAGGACATAGGGGATATATGGATGAATGTAAGGGATACAAATTATTTTTATTTTATTACTTGAGAAGAAACAACCCTATGCTGATATGTCACTTGAGGCAAATGAATTGGGTAAGCTCATAGTACCAAATGTATTCATCAATATTTAATTGCTTGAGTTACTGGTTATGAACTATAACTCATAAAAGAGGGTCATATTAGACCCACAAGGAAAACCCTTTGTATACATATCAGCTAATGCCCTGGCAGAAGTTTTTAGCCTTGATTAAACACATAATTTGCCTTTGTCATTTGAAGAGTTGAAGGAGGAATATGCTGACACTATAAATAAAGGGTGGAAATTAGCTATCCGTAGGGATAAATTAGAAGGAAATCTTGATCCTTTGATAGATGAGGATGGTCCACCTTTTAATGTTGAGTTATTCAGATCCTATTTGTAGTTCACCTATTACTCTTGCAAATAGGTTGGGGATGTTGAAGTACCTAATTTCATGTCGATAGGCCTAATGGTGTTCGCAATAGACCTCTAAATGTTTTATCCTAGGCCATTTGATTATGACCAGTATGTGGCTGAAATAATGCACACATGCATAGTTTCTCTCTAGGAGGATGGTGAACACTCACACTTGAAGTATTATTCAGTATTGATGCATATGATTCTTTTCTATGGATACACAAGAGGGATGTGGCTAGAGAAATTGAAGCTGGAAACTAAGGGGAAAAATGGAGAGGATCAACCAATTCAATTGTGGACATCTATTTGGGATTCAAGGTATGAGAATTCCAATTATATCAAATTTGAAGAATGGTTTGTAAAAATAATTTACTAGATGTATAATTACCCTTGTGATTGAAAAATCTCCATAGAGATCAAGAAATTTCTAAGACCTAAGGAGTTTGATGATAGAGGATTTGTCCAACATAATTGGGGTGATTGGTACGTACATCTTGATTTCACTTGTATCATAGTTTATGGTTTTGAAGTGAGCCCATATAGGTTGCCCAAAATGGTGTCTGATCAAATTTCATACCTTGAAATTGTAAGACAGTTGAGTCTTTTGAATTATTTACGTTTCTGTAAATTGCATAAACAATCTTTCTTGCATGGAACTTTGAGGTTTATAGATTTTACCACAATCTCTTCAAAGGCATATGAAATAGTTCAAAATAAATTACAAAATGAATTCAATCTAACATAACACTTTTTCAGAAGAGGGTATGATCCAGAGATTTATATCCACTCTTGTAAAAGAGATAGAATTTGGGAGATTATCTCCATGTATTAGTACCAATAGAGGATATACTCAAAAATATAGAGGAGGCTGAGTCCATTGAGGTGATAAATAATTACAATAGGTATTAGGACATGAAGAGATAACAATTGAGTGAATCGGTGGAGTCTCAACCTTTAGATGAGGAGTATGATAAAAATGTGGCACCTTAGGAGCAAGATGTGGCATCTAGGTTGTACATTGGGGAGTTTGAGGACATTCATGACACATATGTCTAGTTGGCTACTAAATTCCAAATTGATCAAGATAATAGGTCAGAGGCCCATAATACATTTGTCTCTAATGACGTGTTTATAAAGTCTAAATAATTTAAATATTTTTAGTTTAGTATCAAAGGAAGAAAAATGATAGAATCTATCCTACACATTACTCCTGACAATGAAAGGTGATTAATGGAACAATTAAATGATGATGTAGAATGAGAAATTCAGAATATGACTCTCCAAAGGGGAAGACAACTGTTGATTGAATTAGGTGTTATACATTTTCAAGGTTGGGATATTAGTGCTTCTCTAATCTTTGACAATTTCTTACAGTCATATAATAAAAGTTTCAAATTGGATATTGGTGGCATGACTGAGATATACATTGGATCTCGATTTGATCTCAATGAGAACTCCATGTTACTATGGGCACTTTACCCACCACATGGCCCAAGATCATTGATGTCGACAAGGCGTTTGGACATATGATAAAATTGAAGGTTGGGGAAATTGACCCCATTGTATCTATAAATATTAGCATTGACATGGAAAAGTTTAACAAAGCACATATAATGAAATTTGTTAGAGAAAATGACTATTACAAAGCAAAGTATGAAAGTGCATTAACAAAAGGTAGTTCCTTAGGGCTAAGAATTACTGCAACAGAAAAGACAAAGATAAAAAACAAATATGAATATTTGTAGAAAGAGTGTCAGCAAATGAAATATGAGATGAGAAATATAAGTTTTGACACCATTTCTACTATGTTACACATAGGTTTTCTAAACTTAAGGTTGTTCTTGAGAACTTTTGGGAAGTCTATAGTAAAAATGTGGAGAATCTATTGGAGCACAATAGGATAATAAACAGGTTGGATGCTAGGCTTCATGAGATGAGGTTGAAAGGATCAAACACAAGGTCTATTTCAACAATGGAGGATGCCATTGCAAAGCATGCCAAATATTTGAAAAGCCTTGAATTGGAGTATGGGGAATTTAGTGATGCCATAAATAAAAGACTTCCCAAACTTGCAAATAAAAATAGTTCCTTGAAAGAGCATGATTTGTGGATATTAGAATGTGATAGTATTCTGACATAAGCATTAGATATTGTTCCAGGGGATGAATCAACATTAGAAAGAGTGAGTAGACAAATAGATTATATGATTGATCTAGAGTATGAAGTCTGAGGCATCACCCATGATACATATACATATGTGGCCTAGTCATACAAAGACCACATCGAGGGTGCTAAGGTGTTGTTGAAGGATGATTAGTTTTGTCAATTTGTTAGTTAATCATGCAGTTTATTTAGTTATTTTAACTAGAAGACACAATTGTTGGTAATGGAAAGACATGACTTTTCAGGAGTTTGAAGGTCTTCTATATATATATATATATATATATATATATATATATATATATATATATATATATATATATATATATATATATATATATATATATATATATATATATATATATATATATATATATATATATATATATATATATATATATATATATATATATATATATATATATATATATATATATATATATATAGGATCATTTTGTAATAGGAAAAAATAAATAAGATTTTTCTATTTTCCAAGTTATCCAATACTATTGTATAGAAGAAACTCTTCAATATTAATACATATTCCAGTTCTGTTATTCACTTAAAGCTGTGGATTTATATTTTTAGTTTGATTATTTCTTTGCAATTTCTATTTCAAGCAAGTATAAACTATCCGAGTTTTCGTGTGGGAAGTTGTTCATAATTATATTATAATTTGATCAATGAGGATTAACATAATTGTCATATTGATACTGTCTTATTGAATTTTTCCCAGTGAAAGTTAAAATTCAATAAGACTAGTTGTAGTATAAATTAATAATTGAAGACATAGAGGTCAGAACACGTGATAGAACCATTCAAGCAATGGAAGTAAACATTGTCTCACAAAGTTATACATAGGGTCAAAAAGGAAAGTAACTTTATTGCCCAAAAGGAAGAACGTACTTGTTTGTATTAAGTATTGAAGTTTTTTCTGATTAGTTTAAAGATTCATAAAAATAATCATGCTCAATTAAAGGCATTCAAGCAAATAGGTAGTAACAACAAAATCAACAAATTTATAAATTAAGTACAAAATGATCAAACACAAAGTATTCAAAATTAGTAATACAAATTGAACAATTGAAGGATATTAGCAATAGTTGTGAAAAACACAATTTGATCTTTCTAAAGACATCATTGCCATCTTGGGAAATCACACAAGTTTTAAGTATAGTCATAAGTATAATTTGCTATAACAAGCTTTAACTAGGAAATAGAGTTAAAGTATAGGCCTACCCTTTAGGTTCTATAGAGCCTAAAGAGCAGGGAAAGTGGATCACATTGATCATTTCCATTCGTTGGCCAAATCATTTGGAAGGTTTGAGCATTGAGTTAGGCAATCTCATCGAATTTTCCAATTCGTTGATTTGAGAACTAACCAAACCTAGGAACAATGACTTTGGATATATTAACCTTGCTCTGAAAGAATACACAAAGACAATGAGATAAAATGGAGAGACAAGGACATCAGAGTTGTATAATTAATGCCCATTTAATGGTAAGGAAGTTTGTAGATTTCGCCTTAAATGATATCCTTGCCTTTGATCTATGCTCTTCATCCTCACGATAGATCACAAAGTGTGATCTAAAACATAGATGAAAAAAATTAAATAATTGAATCCATAAATATTTAAGCCATCCACTGGAAATCTAATAAGTTTAATTTAGATGCTAATTTATTGATTTATTTATAATAAAAGTATATAAATTTAATTTTTGTGCTTGCTCGTCATTGTGAATTAGTAGGAAGACACAAAGAATTTTATTTATATTAATTAAACATGCATAAAGTTTTTAATTATAGAAGATATATATAAATTTTAAAAAATTTCAAATATGGTTGGTCAATTAAAAGATAAATTATATCTAATAGATGCATAAATATCCTCTATAGACAAGAACTAATAAAAATTGAAAGAAAGCTATAAGATATAAAAAAGAGTCCCTAAATTTGTAAATGAAACTGTTCTAAACTAAAAATAAATGCTGCTATATAAATGAAGTTTCTATTTATGAAATCATATTTTTAATTAAAGAATATTATCTCCCATTAATTATTACCTGTAGGCTGTCACTATTTTTTTAATAACTTTTAAATATGATTCAGAAAAAAAATCAATAATTTTATCTCTAATATGTTGAGTGATTTAATAGATTTTCTAATTGAAAAACGAAAGCATGAGATAGAGAAATAGAATACCTATATTTGTGAACGAAACTTTTCCGAACTTGTAAAATTTACTCCGATGTAAATGGAGTTTCTATTAGTGAAAAATCAAGACCCCTTCCATGAGAGCATATCCTTAAGAGTACAAGAAGTTAATTATCACCTGCCAAGTTAGAAGAGGGGAAGTTTAATTTATATATTATCTGAATAAATATGCACGGTCACATGAACGCGGGAGCCCTTGGGGGCTAATAAATCTTTCGGTTGCCCATCTGTTTGGATTCTGCCTATACATATCGCGAGTTGTTTCTACTGATCAATGCAGGAACCTAGCAGTAATTACCAGGGAGTGTAAAACATATATTTTGCAGTGTTTTCGAAAGGCCTTTGTATTGCATCTTGGCCGGGTCTCGGTGGTGCCATCATCTCAGCTTTCGGCACTCTTTCTGACCAGGTGGGTACCTCTCATTCCAGTACTCCCAATACCCTTTTGCTTTATCTATATATTTATGAAGTTTATTGAATATGGCCTCGTATGTTTTACCACAAGTGTTTTGATCAATCGAGGGTTTTGGTGGGTTTTAGTTTGTTTACCCACCGCTTTTTTCTGGTATTCCCATTTCCTTGGAAATTGTCTGATCAGAGTTGGCTCTAGTTTGTTTCCCTTTCTTATTTCCCTAACAAAGTTTCTCTGGTCTGATGGGTTTCTCCCAAACCGTCATTTTTCAGTAACCATATGATCTGATTTGATTTTCCGTCGAATATGGGTGTGTCGGTTTGTTGTCTTACGCCTAGAAGTTTTTAAAGATTTTTAGTTTATTTTATGTATCATGGTTTTTTGAGAAAAAAAGGGTTTAGACGGGTTTTAGGTTTTATTTCATTGATTCTTCTAGGTGGATACCTCTCTCAATTAGTCTTTTGATTTTTGCCATTCAGTTCCGATTTTATTTTCTTTGAGATGTATACACTGGGGTTTCTTCCTTTCATATGGATAAGCCTATCGAATTTTGAGGTTTTGAGGAGGGTTTTAATGCTTTTTGCAATCAGGCCCAGGGTTTGGGTTGTACACGTTCCTCTGCTTTGCCATTCTTGATAGAGTTTCACATGGATGGTGATTTGATCCGAAGAGTAAGACCCACTCTCAAGGCGGGCTTTTTTTATTGGTAAAAGCTTTCTGGTGATAGAGACCTTGTGACTCGGACCTAAAATCTAGTGGAATAAGAGGTTTTGCAAATTTATTTATTTGTTTTATTTGCTTTTTTGTTTTCTCCTTATTATGGCTGGAATAAGAGGTTCTGCAAATTTATCTGGTTTTTCAGAATTTATGGTTGGATTACATGGAATATGGACATGTCTGTTTAGATGTGACATGATTTTTTCTTATATCTAGAGTGTTGGGATTTTCCTGGGTGGTTTTTTGTGCTGGCTAGAACAGGGCCTAGTCACTAGAACCAGGTTTAGGAAATGGGTGCCTCAACCCAATAGCTGCACATCTATCAGAAACTATATTTGAACCACTGTACTATTTCAAATGTCTATACTCCTGCCTCCTGGCAGAGTGATGAAGATAATGAATTTGGGTCAAACTCTTATTTGTTACATGATTTCAACCATGGAAGCAGAAGTCTCTAAATTTAATTAATTGCAATAAATTGTTTCTCAACCTGCTGGGCATTTTTTTAAAATTCAAAAAATATCATTCTTTCTCCCAGAAAATTGAGCAAACTGATTTGTGGACCAAATATCATGATTCATTGGAAAAACATGTAATTTTTTTGGCAATTAAACTGCACTTTTCTAAGTTTATGATTTGAGCATCATATGGTATGATATACTGGTATACAGCTTTTTTGGAGGGTGTATACATACATGCATACATACACATACACATATAATAATATATGCTCGTAGTCCACCTTAGAGGGTGTCCATCATCCTTGATCAAGTGCGAGAGCATGGAAGGTTGGACAGCCTTTCAACTCTTGGCTAATTTGACAAGAGTATGAGAGGAGGGGCCATCCTCTCATCTCTCATGGACTTGGAAGCAGGACCATCCTTCCTATTTGTAAGAAACTTGCTTAAATTCAAAATTGATTGCTCAAGGAATTTGCTATATTGAATAATCTTATTTATTGATTCTTGAGCAATTTGTGATATTTGATAATCTTATTTATTGATTGCTTAAGAAATTTTCTATATTGAATAATCTTATTTATTATTTTTGATTGAGCCTTATGCATAATTTGAATTGTTTATCTGCTTATTCAATTTTGATTCCAAATAGATCTCTTTTGATTGATATTTGAATTTTGATGTCTTAATGATTGATATTTGAATGATTTGAGGCTAGAGTGGTTGATGCTTGAATAGTTGATGTTTGAGTGATGTATGTTTGCATGTTTGATTGAATAAAATGATAATTTATGATGATGATTTACTGATTGGTTGTTTGCTTGATTTGATAATTGATGATTGCTTTGATGGATTCTTGAATGATGATTGAGTGAGTGTTGATTTGATGCATTGGTGAGTAATGATTGATAAAGTGATCCTTGAATGTTTGGAATGACATCTCCTTTACTCTTTATTGGTGAAAGAGTCACCACTTTTTATAAGAATTAAGTCACCACCCTTCATTGCTGCCTTTTTGAGAATAATAAACTATTTTCTAAATTGATCTCTCTAGTATGCTCTTCTCAAATGAAACCTTCTCCCCTCAATATCTTCCAATTTGTTGGAGAAGTCACAACTCTTCATCATGTTTGCCATTTGCAAGAGTCACAACCTTTCATAATTACCACCCTTTGAAAGAATGCAACCCTTCATTTTGTCTGCCCTTTGAAAGAGTCACAACCTTTCATAATTACCACCTTATGAAAGGATATACCCCAACTTCTTTCCATGAGGCCCTAATGGGAGCTACTAAAGATTCTATATGCTGGACCTTATTTGATGATAAGGTCTTATGCATCTTCTTGTGACATGGGCTTGTGTATCTTTTTGGGGTTTCATTTACCTTTTTCATTATATAGTGATCAAGCAACGTTGAGGGACAAACCATTTTTAGAGACATCTCTCTAGCATTAGTTGTAAATGCCCTTGAGTGATCTCTTCTTTGTTTCTACTTTAATTAATAATTATAGGTGGCTATCTACTACAACATCAAGGACACGACAATTTTATGAGTATGGAATGGAGAAGGTGGCCTTTAGGAGCTCCTTTCTCTATTCAAAGGATTCCCAATTTCATTGACAACTTTTGCATTTGCTTTCTTGTGCTCTTTGACATGTTGAACTATTTTGGGAGGTGGCATAGGTGTACGAATTTTTCTTGGTGTGTGTGCAAGGAAATGTGTTTTCAAAGGGAACAAGTATTGCAATAAAAATAATTTAAAATGCAAAACAAGTAACAATTGAGATAAGGTGAAAAGTAGCTCAAACCTTAGTAAATTCCATAAAAAATGAAGTGTGTTGATCTACTTGTTGTGTAGATTTGCCCAAGATGCTTGATTATGATGTGTGCTCATGTAATTTGGGTGACATAATGGCGCTCAATTGGATTTGGATGCATGATATAGAAAGTGGCCAAGTGTTTGATACTAGAGGAGAGGAGAGATAAAATGGAGGGCTAGGATGGAAAGATGAAGATCAATGGTTAGCATGGGGGATGATTTCTCAAGACATGAGATGTCACCAAGTTGTAACTTGGGAGAGTTTGAGAGGAGATTGTACCCTTGAGAAGATGAAGAGATCTTGCCATAGAGGCAAACCTTCTTACCTTCTAAAGGTGCGGGCATGAGAGGAATACATGAATGCTAAATTCTTTAGATGTGACTTTTGTGGTGGGCTTCCTTCCCAAAAGTCAAATGCATTTAAGGTTGAAGGGACAAAGAGGGTGGCCATTTATGGCAAGGAGTTAACCCCTCTCTAATCCAAGGGATTAGGAATGTGCAAATGATCAGGGGTTGATGAGGTGTGAGATTATGATTGGGAACAAGTGGGAAATATTGAGGAAGTGACTTTTAGAGAGAGAAAGGGGGTAAGTTGAATTTTTTGTTTGATTCATTTTTGGAGGAAATGGGGATTATGAGGAATTTTTGGATTAAATTATATAAATAAAGGTATTTATTTAATTTAATAAGAGGAAGGGGTAAGGTGGGCTAGGATAGGTAAATCAAAACAAATTAATTACCTTAGGCTAGAATTTGGGACAATAGAAGAAATAGGAAAATCAATTAAATAATAAGTTATTTAATTAATAAGAATTACAAAAATATATGAGAAACATAGATAAATTGACCAAATGCTAGTGGTTGATTTTAGGCATCTACACCTAGATAGGCTTTGATTTTCAATCTTGGAATGCCAAACAAATGGACTTTAACTCAACTATATGAACTTGTATACTGTTGATCACACCTATTGCATATGCAAATCACACCTATTGCATATGCAAACATTTATTGCACTACCTACAGTTTGTTGTACTACTTCTACATGCCTCCACAAAGGCGAAGTTAATTTTGAAGGAGAGTTGGCTGGCCAACAATAATGATAATTTTTTATGAATAGAGGGCCTGCAACCACTAATTTGAAAAAACATTGCTTCTTAACATTGTTTTAAAATTGAAACAAATGAAAAAACTGTTGACTTGGTGGTCAACACCTCCTTGGGGACTTGTGACATGGCTTAACCGCTTACCGTGGATCGGGTTAAATCTGGCATTTGTATCAGGCATTGACAGATCGAGCTTTTGGTGCAACGGCAAATGATTCCAACAATTGGTATCAGAGCCTTGGGTCATAGGTTCGAGTCCCCCTTTAGTGGGTGTTGAAGGCTCAGTTGGTGCTGAGGGGGAGATTGTTGACTTGGCGGTCAACACCTCCTTGGGGACTTGTGACATGGCTTAACCGCTTCCCGTGGATTGGGTTAAATCTGGCATTTGTATCGGGCATTGACAGTTTGAGCTTTTGGTGCAACAACAAATGATTCCAACAAAAACAATATAGAAATGAAACTCAAACAATATGTTCTAATCTAGGAGTTGACTATGAACTCTATAATTCAGACTTTCAAGTTCTAGATTCCATAATTTATTTCATCCTATAGTTCAATTTTAATATTTTTTGTCATCCTATATTTCATTTCTAATTTTTATTTCATCCTTTATTTTTATTTTTGATTGGTAAACGCTTTTGACTAGAGCTATGAACCAGCGATGCCACATTTTTGGGGGACCTCATCCTTAGTTATGATTGGCATACACCCTTATCTCCTATGCCATCCTATTGCTAATCCTTTAATCCCTCCACTTCATGCTTTGAAAGATATGTTTCCTTATCTCTCCATTTCACCTTATCACTCCAAACTCTCGTGCAATCTCCTTATCCCTTCAATGTGTTGGGTACCCATCCACCTTATCCTTCTAACATAAACTGCAAAGCAAACCATCCTTAAGCCTCCCATCAGCTGCAACTACTCCTTATGTCTCCCAATCGGCTGGCGAACACCTAGTCATCCCAGTCAACAACCATGGCGGCAGTGGGCATTCCTTTCCATAGTGCTGGCATTCCTTCGATTGTGCGGTTAACCTGCTATTAACAACCATACGACATGCAACACATCCAAACACGAGCAATGGGAACTGAACATCAAACCTTGCATTGGTGAGGCTCATGACTCAACTGCCATGCTATGGGGTCATCCCCTTTCTGTTAGGAATAACAGTTTACAAAACAACTGAGAGGGGGGGTGAATCAGTTGTATGACATAATATTAAACTTTAAACTTTGAATAGCAGCAATATCAAATCCAATGAACACAATGAATGCCAACACAATAACACAATATTTTGGTGTCAGGGAAACCTCGTTAAAGGTAAAAAATCTGATGGGAATTAGCACCCACAAATGATGTACTGAGAGTACAGTATCCTTGTTAGAAGATCTAGCCTTGTTAGGAGCTTATTGAAACATTGTAGTACATAGCCCTTGTTAGAGGACAGACCTTGTTAGGAGTCAAGAAAGAAGGGTGGGCTCACTGCCCAAAGAAGGTTAAATCCACCTTCAGAACTCACTGTTCGCAACACAAGTGTATATGAAGAAATACACAATCTTTTGATTGTCCGACAACAACGATCTTTGCTTGATTAGTTCCAATGAAGTACACCAGTAATTTTCTGCTCTACATCCAGCAGACACAAGCTCGCATCTTTCACGATCTCCTTTACATCACATACATTCTCACCATATCTTTTCCAATGAAAAGATCTTACACATATACCCTATTACATTCTATATGATCAGGTCGGCCGATTAGGCTTTCCTAATATACAAACAATTACATAAACCCTTGCTAAGATACACATGGTATCTAAAACAAGTATACAATGATTACATTACAACAATTAAGGACCGACATCCTTAATTTACATTCCCCAACCAAAATGCACTCTACATCCCTCAAGTGGGCTTCCAAATAAGTCATCTCCAAAACACATGCCACAACTGACGTCATCCCGAATTCCATACTTTGCGCTGACCAACGAACATTCTTCAGTACCTTGTTTGTCATCCCTCAAGCTCACATACCAGTCTTCACTAAAACATCTGTAACTCATCCAATATGCAGCATTACATGATGCGATCTTGGATATAAGATCACAACATCTTCCTGTACTCTCATTTGACTTAGCACGTCCTGAAACATCCGTACAGTGTCCGTACACTGTAGTAACCAGCCTGTTCTCTTCACAGAAACATATGTTGACATCAGTGACAAAACACTAATGACAACAGCAGGAGCTCCAGCATTACTCAACGTAGTGATTAAACATGTTAAATGTATCAACCATTTCCCCAATGCATTAGCAATATCCAACACTTTCATCCTTTATTTTTGAAACCATGAAATAAATGATAAAATTGAACTATTATGATGATAGTACAGAGTCTTATATATGTTAGTTTTGATTTCAAGCTCATGGTTCATGGTTTCATAGTATTTAAAATTTTAATACTAATATTCATCTACGTTGTTTGATTTTGCTTTAAATCTTTTAGTTATGAGTTTTGTGACTAATACTCTACAGGAAAATAGAACAGTCAAAACAGCTTCAATGTAAAATATTAAAATAAATAAAATTTAACTTCATTTCATCCTATATTTTTGAAATCATGAAATAAATAATAAATTTAAACTACGAGGATGATTATACAGAGCCTATATATGTTAGTTTTGACTTCAAGCTCATGGTTCATGATTTCATAATGTCATCCTATATTTTGATGACAAATTTTAATATTAATCTTCATCTATGTTGTTTGATTTTATTTTAGATCTTTTAGTTTTGAGTTTTGTGAGTAATACTAACCAGGAAAATAGACTCTACAGGAAAATAGAACAGCCAAAGCAGCCTTGATGTTAAATATTAAAATAAAAAAAATTACAACAGTTAAAACTGCAAAGCAACAATACCTTGGTTCAACCTTTTTATGTTTGCAGGGTAATCATTCTTTAAGTACCAAGCAGAGAGGATGAATTTGTCCAACATGTTCTATTTGCATGCACAGAGAGGATTAATTGAATGTCATTTTCTATTTGTGTGCCTTTTTCCATTTTGGCACCACCTTAAACAAATTAAGCAAGAGTATAAAAGCAATAAATGGAGTAGATGTTACTGATTTAGGTTTTTTTGTGGGCAAAATGTCAACGAAAGATCCACTTTATAGTTAAACTATTGACATATGTGGCTGTATCATACTTGGAATTTGCTGTATCATACTTGGAATTGCATTTGTTTGGGAGGCTTATTGTCATATATGTTTCGACATAAAAAATGTCGAACTCTAGATGAACCCACATAAGATTTTGGTGGGAGTCTGATTTGGGGCTTCTCATTTTTGGATTTTTTCTGATTTGGCAACTAGCAATTTTTTGATCAAAAATCAATTTTTTTAATTAGGGTTGGTTTTTTTCCTGATTTTTTCTAGTTTTTTTGTTTTCCTTAATTCTAGCCCATTTTTCCCTTAATTCCTAACTTTTTCCAATTAGTTGTCAATGCAGTGTCATTTTGTAACTTGTTTGCTGATTTATACCCAACAAAGATTGTTGCTGCTATGAACTAAAAACCTTTACCCCACTACTTTTTGGACTGCATGTTTTTTTGAATGGTTGTTATTGTGATTTTGTACTATTTTTTGAAAGCTTAAGCTGGAATATAGGAGATTTTGCAGATTTCTTTGGGTTTTTAACTTTTTAGGCCTTAGTAACTTGATTACGTGGGGTTATAGGGATGTCAGTTTGGATGTGGTGCATAGTTTGACATGTCGTGCCCTTTTTTTTCATAAATAGGCTGTGTGGGATGAAGGTCCATTTCCATTTAAATGATCATAATAAACATAGGAAAGAGCTGTATACCTGAGAAAGGAGAGCCAAGTAGAAAAAAATCAGTGAGCATGTAAAACAGAAGAGAAAACCTTATATCGAACAAAGGTTAACTACCAGAACCTCTTCTTTTTGGCTTTCTTTTGCTTCTAGTGAGAATGGTTCCCATAGTTCAGTGTAAGCCATCATCCATTGAGTACCGAGCCTCCATTCTTAGTTTTTTTGGTCCCATGTTTGGTTTTGAAATCTTGCTGGTAGTTTGATTTGTGGTGGTTATTGTGTCCAAATTGTCTTTAGGCTCTAAGTGATCTTGAAGGCCAAAATCTTGCTTATCTGAAAAAGCTAGAAGGAGGTGATCCTTATCCTCTAGGAGATGATTTAGTGAATCCCTTGAGCCTTCAAATCTCCACTTTGTATCCTAGAAGACCCCCAAAGGTGGAATGACTTCCATGTTTGGAGAGTTCATGTGAGCTGAATTGTTTCTGGCCATACATCTTGGTAAGAATGTCCCGTGGTTTTGCCAATAAAATCAGCATGTGGACGGCCCTTTTTGGAACCCATTTTTTAAAGTTTATTGGGAAAACCTAGATGCAGGCTTATTGTTAAATCCTATTTCAATAAAGGGATATTACAGTCTGGCTTGCCCAAGATTGCTTGTCCTCAATCAATCACAAGCCAAGATGCTTTCTTAGAGATACTGGATCCCAAATTTATATTGGAAATACTATGAACTATGAATATTTTTAAAGATGCAGTGTATTTCATTAATTGTCTAATTGATTGTTTAGACTGGTTGATGTGGTTCCCTAACAATTATGTCTTTATTGGGAGGTTACTAGTAATGTGGAAGCATTCCATTTGGATACACAGCCAGCTTAGGAGAAGAATGATGAGTACCATGACAGATAGTTGAATCATCATTGAGATTTGAGACAATCAAATTGTAAAGGGCTTCATGGAAAGCGGGAAGGAAGAGTTGTTAATCGAAGATGATGAATCTGATGTGAAATCAGAAGTTGACATTTAAACATCCAAGGGTGAGTTTAATGAATGATTGAGTTGTAATATGTTTGGATGTGGACCAAGGTATTATGGGAAAGAATTAGCAGATGAAAATTGCAAACAGTTTCATGTGTCAAATGATACCCATACAAACAAGGATTTTGATTTCTATACATCACAGTCCAAGCCCCAATTCGCAACCACTATGATGCGCATGTCTATGCCTCTCATTATACCTATGACTACAATATCCAAGCAGTTAGATTTGTCTTGGGTTACAATGATTTCAAACTTATGTCAAAGGGAAACTATGGTCAATTGCCTTGGTTTGGTGCTCTTGTTGGTTCACAAGGATATGCTCTTATTCAAGCATTTTCAGATTTTATGGAGCAGTTTCAATTTAAGAATGAGAACTTGTGGCTGAGGTATTTTATAGGGAAGCTAGGAAGTGGCTAGCAAGTTTTCCTGAAATTTATGTTTCTACTTGGAAATCCTTTTTTATCTGCTTTCAATGAAAAATGCACATGCAATGTTGGCCTGTCTTCTCTTGCTCAAACATTGTTTAACATTACAAGGCAAGAAGTTGAGTTGCCATTTGGATATTATGTATTCCTTTATCATCAGAAACTTGAGAATTCAGTAGGTAGTGACCTATTTTGTGATACTTACGACTCTGGTTTTAATTTAGTGCCTGAAGAAATGAAACCTATTGAACTTGGTCAAGGATACGAGGAGGTTGTTTTTCTTGAAGAAGTAAGGCAAAAATAATGAATACTCGTGTTGTCAAATGTTGATGGTAATGATTTAGCTGTCCCAAATGACCTAAAGGAAGATGCAGTCTATGTTGGTGAAGCTTATAGAGTAGAGAATGAAACTGTTTGTTAAAGCTTATAAGGAAGACAGTCCAAATACAAGGTATGCATGGCAACGAGGTCAACTATGTGAAGTTACACCTCATGACAGATTTGTGAATAAGAAAATAGGTGTAGACAGCTGGTCAAAGTAATGACAACTCATGTGGCTGATAGCACTTGCTGATGTGAGTTTTGTGACAACTCCAACATGCAGGATGAAACACTTAGTATTCCAAGATGAAACACCAAATATCAAATCCTCTCTTGAACAAAGGTACCACACATGTTAAAGATTGCCAAAAAGATCATAGGGATGACTCTTAAGGTTCCTATTCGTGTTGGTCACAACTCAGTTTTATGATGTGGTTTGGTGGTAACCATGTGGGGACTTATGCTATTCATTCAAAGGATAATTTATGAACTTTGCAAAATGATGGCTCTTCAACTAGTCCTGATGAAACAACTTACAACAGCTGATGGGTTTAGGAAGCTAATCTAACTCTATCAATGCAAGACAATATTTGCCAAATCAACTATGCAAAGGAGGGTGCAATCTTCTAAGGATGCGTGGATGATTTTCATATTGTCAACGCTCATTCAAATACCCAATGATGACACAATCCAAATGAACATTTCCAATTGAAGTTGAGTGTTTGCAATTAGTTCAAAACTACCTTACACTATTTTTGCAATCAACAAGTACCAAAAGGTATGAACAAAAGTTTCACCATAATTCACCAACAACATTATTTTCCATTCATCTACTTAACTACTCTACTCAACATAGATAAAATTCTGCTCTAAGTGAGGAAATGTAGAAACCATGCAACACTCCAAAACTTCACAAGTATTCATCATGATAACAAAAATGAATTAGGAATAATTTTGACAATATTATAGCAACAATTTCTCCAACTCTCCCCTTACAAATAGTTTGAGCAAGCCTTATATAGAATCTTTAAGTACAATATATGGTTAGGATTAATTTGAGATCAATGGCCATGATTGTTTGCATCCAGTTACAATAAGACACCAATTTATGGGCCAATGAGAAAATTACATTGCTTTGATGAACTAATGAGAAAATTTGTTAGGTTAAGACATTGAATGCACTCCAAATGCCAACTTGGAATAATTTGATTGGATGAACTTGGACACATGAAATTAGAATCCACTTGTTGGTTGAAGATGAGTGGGCTCCAACTTCAGGATGTTTATCTTGTTAACTTCAATTAATGGTAATGAAGAGATATCTCTTGATACTCGACATTTTCAAGCCCTTGATTAATTGTGATGACTCATATTCCCAAATTGCTTTATCTTCCCACATTTTCTCTATACTTTGAAGTTCATCTTGAATTGCTTGAACTTGTATCTTGCCTTGATCTTGTAGAAGTGATGAGGTCCTTAATGTAGTTGGATCATTCTAATTGATCTTGGATTTCCGAAGGAACTTCAAGATTGTGATAATCTTCTCCATTCGTAGACTTGTTAATTTTCCTTGTACAACTTGCTCTTCGAATTCCATCTTGAGGTGCGAACCTTTTTCTTGGGCCTGAAATCATCTTTGCACACGAAATGCTCAGCCTTGAAAGTCCTCTTGTGCTATACTTGAATGTCCTCTTGAATGTCCACCTCATGTTGTACTTGTGTTGGCAAAGTCTTGAATGTTTGTTCTTTGCATCTCCACCAACATCTTTCGCTTGGTCTTGTCTCCTTCCTTCTTCATTCTCTTAAAAAACGAAACGATAGTCGCATTAAATTCGTAAAATGATAAATGCAAACAAAATTCTGATGATAAAAGTTCACATGATTTCATCTTGACATGAAGTTACATTTGTATGAATCCATGTAGAACAATTTCCAATTTTGATCTGAATTCTGATTATTATGCCATGAACTTTCTCAAGTCACTTGGAATTTGTAATGTCCCCAAATTGAGAACCCTATTTTCTTAGATTGCAAAGGACTTCTTTCTATCTAATCCTTTAATTTGCTACTGTCCTTACTGAACTGATTTTCAGTCTGATATAATTTCTTGAGAGTCAACAAATGGCTATGCCAAGTGTTTGGTAAATCAACCCCTGATGTGGAAGTGCTGATATAGTTGTGATTCTATACGAATCTGATTATAAATATAGTCTGCAAGGATGTAATAGTCGTTGCTTCGATGATTCAATTACTCGACCCGAGTTCTGGAACTGTGTACGATCTTCTTCCAATCGATGATGATCTCTGCCACTGGTTTTATATATTTCTGTTACTGGTCGGGATCTCTGCTAAATATATGTTTTCCTCTGCTGATTATTATTAACTTTAATTGTGTTTATATTTAAGATCGCTGCTTTATGTACTCACAATGTTTGTTGCTAATTGTAATCAGTCCTGCTCATGATTGGTATCCTTAAGTATAATCTGCTGTCTTTAGTCACTGCTGTTTATCATAATTCAACTGTTGTTTCTTTATTATTGCAGCTTTCTGTTGCATATGGCAGATAGCTGACTCTATAAGATATTCATTCCTTCCGCTGCTTCTGTGATTGCTTGATGCTATCTGCCGATGGATTGATGATCACCGAGTGTGTTTATTTTTCCTCCCTGATGTTTATTACTGTGTGACTGGAAGCAATCTGCAAATCCCAAAATGGGTTGATGGTATAATTTCTATTGTTTTATTGGGGAATGAATTCACTCTTCCGCTGAATGAAATGCTTGATTTCTCCATATTTGATGCCGATCCCGTGAACGCTATCCTCCTGTGGCTTGCCATGGAGATGATTTCTTCTGCTGCACGATGATTTTAGTGAATTCCCTGACGCAATGTATATACTGGGGGTGGAGGTTTCTGATCTCTAATTCTGCCTAAGTCTACTATTCTATTTGATGTATTGACGGCCTGTGAGGATATGAATTGCTGCCTTTCTTTATTGCTGATGTGTACCTTCTTCCCTCTGTAGACTCCACTCCTCTGGTCGCTTTTATATCTGCATGAAAAGAGAGGTGACCCTTCCTCAAGGGTTGGGACTCCCCAAAATCATGGTTTTGACTGTGTGATAACCATTAGTATTAAGTTTTAATATGTGCTTTTTAATATAGTATGCTTAGTATATAATATGTAGTATATTTATTATATCAGTAATCAATTATTTAATAACAATATATTATATTAATAATATGCTATTATATTGTATTGATTGTATATTATATTGTTATTTTATTAATAATAGATTATATTTATTTGTTTGTTTATTTACTATTAGTTTTATATTTAATTTAATTAGTATTAATTATTTACATTTTAATAATAATTACATATTATTATTTTATTTATTTATTAAAATTGTTATTATTTATTTCTATTATTATTATTTATTTGTTTGTTTGATACTTTATTATCAAAACTTTTTATTTAATCTTGCTTTCAGAAGGGGGGATCATAATTAGGGTTTCAAGTGGGGGGCATGACAGAATTTGATCACTGTCTTGTCCAGATCTGATTGGAACTTTTGTGAAATCTGGGTTGCTAACTCACAGCCCAAGTCTGATAAAACTTGCCTTAAATCTGAAATTCACACAAGTCTTCTAATTACACCCTTAAACCTGCCTTGTCTTAACAAATGTTATCTTGACTTCACTTGAGATCTGCTTGTTCTTCTGAATTTCATACTTATGAGGTCTGCCTTGCTAATGATCTACTTGCTTGTTCAAATTGCACTATGTTTGAAATGAAGACCTTCCTTTTCTTTATATAGCAATTTAGTTTAAAGGTGGCGTCTATTGGGACAGGGCTGACTGGACTTGGCTTAATCTGGATTCTAAATGATTTTAAAACATTTATTTATCTACCTTTTACAAGGCTGACTTGACTTTAGCATGAAGAGTGGAAATTACCTTGCTGTTGGGTTCGAGCCCCACCTATTGAGTGGATTTTATCTTGTTGGCACCATTGAGCGGAAATTGTGGTGTTGTTGGGCTCCACATTAGGATTTGTGCAGATTTTAGGTCTCTCTTGGGCTTCAACTTCAATTGCTGGCAGATTTAAGGCTGCCCTGAGCAGAAAATAGGAGTCACTTGGGCTCAGTATAAATGCTGGTGGAAATCAGTGGGGTGTTGGGCTTGAAGCCTTAAATTGCAAGCGGAAATCCTTAGTTGCTTGGGGTCCATTCAAGATGCCAGCGGAAATCAGGCCCTCCTTGGGCTCATCAAACATTAAGGCAGAAATTGAGGTCTGCTGGGGCTCCATTGAGCAAAATCTGATCATTGTTGGGCTCATGCCAACTCTAGGGTGGAAATGGAGGTGTTGCTGGTCTCCATTCTGTAAGGTGGAAATCAGAGCCTTCTTGGGCTCTAACAAGTCGGAATTTAGCCCCTTCTTGGGCTCCTTGAGATTGGTCCCTAAATTTTTTTAAGTGCTGGAAGTATATTGTTTGCCCTTACCTCGCTTTGATTTCCCCCTTTCTCGACTTGGCTCATTGGCATTTCACACTTGGATTGATGTAGCTGATTCATCTCAGATTTGGTTTCAACTCTACATGTCCTTGCCAACTTCGTCAACTTTCACCAGCAGATCCCTTTATCTTATCAAGCTGTTTAATTGTCCACTCTTCTTGCTTGGCAACAAAATTAACTTACCTTAATGCAGGGCAGAAAATAGGTGTCACTGGGGCTCCACTGAAGTCAGATTGGAATTCCACTTGTGTTTGGGCTCGTGCACTTGAGACTTGATTGGATTTTGGCTTTCTCTTGGGCGTAGATATGCAAGTGTTTGGGCTTCAAAGCTAGAGTGGAATTCTCTTTGCTCTTGGGTTTTCTCAAGAGTTGGAGCGGAATTCTCCTTGCTCTTGGGCTCTCTCAAGTGTTGGAGCGGAACTTAAAAGTCTGTTTGGGCGGAAAATGACTTCTCCTTGGGCTTGAACACATAACCTTGATCATAATTCTGCAAGTGTTTGGTTATTGTATCAAGACTTGAGAGGAAATTGTGATGAACTTGGGCTTGAAGCCCCAAGAGGAGTGGAAATCAAGCCCCTCTTTGGCTCCATCTATAGCAGATGTGGAAGACTGACTAAGTGTCAAAAACTCAACTTGTTCAGACCTGAAGTGATATTTGTTTTACTCAACTCTCACCAATACTCAATCCAACTTTGTGTGCTTGCCCAAACTATCACTTTTGAGTTGAGATCAAATTTGAACAATTGTGGATGACAACCTGCAACTAGGGCCCTGACTTGCTCAAAGTTTCTATTTTACAGCCCCTGAGACTTCAAAATGTTGCCAAGCTACAACTAAAGCTAACTGACTACACACTACTAAAGCAAAAAGAGAGGGGTCCCCATTTGCAATCGGGGGATGGTGTTAAAAGCTTAAAAATAGTACTGAATTAAAATTTCCGTCAAAAGAATAAAAACTTAGTAACTACTGGATGTACTTCTAGGCTTTCCTTCTGTCAAGGAACATAGTGTTACTGTTAACCCTGCTGCAAGCATGTGCACATGAGGATGAAATGAAAAGTTTCACACCTGAAAAATGATTATGCTGGTAAGGACAGTGCCATGGACATTAATTTGCAGCCTGAAAATGGTGTTATTAAAGGTGGGTGTTCATGCATTTAACTTGAGAAACATGAACAAGATTTATGCTTAATGTGCTTTCTCATTTTATTAGCTCCAACGAAAATGATTCTAATGTAATTTCTGCTACCCATGTTCCCTCGTGAGAATGAGTTTAAATTTTTTTACTTCACAGGCGAAGCATGCTGACAGGAATGCTGAAGAGGGCACATCCTTGCTTTTGAGTGAACTAGGTTCTATAGATGATATGTCTCTTGTTCTTCCTCTTGATGTTAGCTCAGTTGTTGAGGTGAATTGTGTTTATAGGCCAGGTATGTTTAATTTGAATGATCCTTGTGAGATTTTTTTCCTTGGTGATATTTTGGATAACTAGTTGAAAATGTCAACTGTTGTGGATGCAAACAATGTTGAGAGTTTGTTTCTAACTCTTGCTAAATGTGTTGATCATGAACTTACTTGTTCTGAGAATGGTTTGTGAGTTCCTGAGCATCTGGTGTATTATGATTTCCCAGTACCCCATTGGCATTGAGATCTTATGAACACCTGTGGCTATTGAGATGTCTTCTTCCACTCTTTTGAAGGGTTGTGGTGAGGGAGTTTACACTCATCCCTCCCTTTCATCAGTGAACATACTCATGTTTGGCTTTGGTGTGTTTCAACTGCTCTTGACTTGGCTGGCAGGATTGTTAATATGATAATGGTTTATCAAAGATTAAGAATTTATGATAATATTTGGGTCAATAAATCATAGCATAATACCCAAAGTAGATCCAATTGTGAAATCTCTGGAAATGCTTTGCAAATCTGCCAAATTGGAGGGTTTCATCAATACCAAAGACACTGTCCCTAATATGTCAAAGCAAGGGCCCTAATAATGACAATACCAAGGACCCTGAATTAGATGTTATAAACGCTATGTATTTGGTCAATATATCCAGCTCAAAGCTGCAAACTAAACTCTTCATTCTACCATCTGCATTCAAACTTAGGTTTAAAATTCACAGCACTAAATGCTGTTTAAAGGTTACAGTACCATTTTAATATGAAATAGATGTATTCTATTAATATAGTTAAAAAAATTTAATATGGTACTAGCTTCTTATGGATATAGAAGTTTTTAGGTGCAATTGCGTCCTGCATTGACATACCCAGAATATACCGACTTATCCAAAAATATTACCGTACTAGTGTTCAACTGTATCCATACCTGATTCTGATTGGGTAACTTATATTTTAACTTGACTTCTTGGATGGTGTTTTGTAATGGTTAGAGGAGGGCCTACTCAGCTAGAAACCCAGGCTTATGAAGGGGTCCCCCTGCTGATAGCTGTGCATCTGCCAATGACCATATTTAAATTCATACATGTGTAACCTATTCACACACCACCCTTCCATTTTTCACACAAAAACCTGAAGCAGCAAGGATAGAGGGGGGAATGTTCAAATTTAATACCTAGGTAAATCCACGCTAGTGGTCTGATTGATTAATTGAGAGTTTCTTTAGGGGTTGTAGCTCACTTTTGATATCGTGATAAAAGGGTATTATATTTATTTGCTATCTATCAATTTTGTATCTGAGATATTGAGTTTCCATACATTTTGAATTTGGATCTTTATCTTTGAACATGCCCAGAATGCCCTCTTCTTATAATTGTAGTGCAAAGGCTTATGTAATTAGCTCTTATGTGTGTCTGTTCCTACAACCTGCATTTCCCTGCAATGCATCTCTAAACTTGACTGTAGTAGTCTGCTTGAATACTTGAGTTACTTTTAGGGTTTGCATTTAATTTTATACCTCGCTTTTGATATCCTGATACAGGATCTTTTATTTATTCGCCATTTTTGAATTTGCATCTTAATCTTTTGGACATGCCCAGAATGCCGTCTTATGATTAGGCTGAAAAAGCTTTTGTAAAATGTTTATATGTATGCCTGTTCCTGCAGCCTGCATTTACCTATGTATATGACTTAAAATATATAAGAAGATTTTGCTATGTGGTTTTAAGAACTAGTTTGGCATTTGAAAAAGTTTTAATGCTTTAATGTTTGACTTTGAATGATTTACTAGTTAGATCTGGCTTTGTAAGCTTCTAGCATTAAATGGATAGGGATATTCTTCAAAAAGATTTTGATACCTGTTTTGAGAATGAGCTATGGTTATGCCTGCTGCAGCCTGCATTTACCTATGTATATGACTTAAAATATATAAGAAGATTTTGGCATGTGTTTTTTAGAACTAGTTTGGCATGTGAAAAAGTTTTAATGCTTTAATGTTTAAATAATTTTCTAGTTAGCCCTTGCTTTGTAAGCTTGTAGTGTATGTTTGCCTTAGTTTTGAATTTTTCCCAGTTAGCTCTGGCTTTTTAATCTTCTAGCTCATGTTTTTTCATAGCTTTGTTTTCAGGCTTCAGTAATGCGTTGGTACTCATTTTTAATATTAATTATAGGTTCTTGTGCTGTTTTCCTTTGCTTTGCATATGTTCTTCATACTTGTCATTTGCTTCATTATTTGGCTGAACTTTTGCAGATAAGGCTCATCAAAACACATATTAAGATTTAGATATTGAGGGAACTACAAAGAGCCAAAACCGTATACTTGTGCAAAGGCTCAAATGGGTGATGCAGATAATGCCATGCCTCCCTCTAAGAAGAGGGTTGCAGGCAAACAACTATCTAGAGATGATGATCCCGATGCTGAGGAAGAGGATTCTGGTCAAGAAACTGGAACTTTTCAGAGGGCTAGTGAAGAGGTCCTTGCAAGTAGAAGAATTGTAAAGGTTCGTCGCAGCATGACATCCTCGGCTGCAGCTGCCAATCCTTTTGCAGGTATACGTTTGGTTCCCCCTACTGCACCTCCTCCTGTGGGTGAGTCTGTAGTTAAAACTTCTGAAACTACCCTGTATAGAGATGTTGATGGGCAACCTCCAGTTGCTCAAGAGGAAGGGGCATCTGAGGCTAAAGATAACCATAGTGATGGCAAAAATAATGAGGCTACGTCAGTAACTGAGACAAAAGCAGTAGATGCAACTCTTAGTGAGGCCAAGAAAGAATGCGAGACAAAAGCAGCTGAAACTGATTTGAGTGTGAATAGTGGTGGAGAAGTCAAAGGTAAGGAAGAAGCCCAACTTGAACCAACAGAAGCTACTAAGGAGAATGGAGAACAAAATAAAAATGGTGAATGCGAATCAACAGAAAAAAATCTTGAGCAATTCACTGAAGTTAAGGAAACCAACAAAGAGGATAGTGTCAAGGAAGTTCATCAGCAAGAACCATCTGCTGCAGTTAGTTCATTCCAACAGCTTTCCAGCACACAGAATGCATTTGCAGGTATCTCAGGAACTGGTTTTTCTAGCTCCCCGTTTTCATTTGGATTGCTCCCCAAATCTGGACCTTCGAGTACATCTTTTGGCTCAGCATTCAGCTCAGGATCTTTAACAGGTAAGGGAGCTTTGTTTGAAACAAAAGCACCTGGCAGTGATGGGCTGTCTCCATCTAGTGCCAGTAATGGTGGTGCATCTATTCGGCTATTTGGAGCTCCAGCATCAGATAATGGTTCAGGTAGTGTAAGTGGGTTGCCAGCTTTGCAGGAAGTGCCAGTAGAAACGGGTGAAGAGAAAGAGAAAGCATTGTTTACGGCAGATTCTGTCTTGTTTGAATACATTAGTGGGGCTTGGAAGGAACGAGGTAAGGGTGAACTTAAGGTCAATCTTTCCACTGTAGATGCAGGAAAGGCAAGACTTGTGATGAGGTCCAAGGGTAATTACAGGTTGATCCTTAATGCAAACTTATTCCCAGATATGAAGCTGACCAATATGGATAAGCGCGGTATTACTTTTGTTTGTGTGAACAGTGCTGGTGAAGCTAAGGAAAACCTTTCCATGTTTGCTCTGAAGTTTAAAGATGGGTCCATAGTTGAACAATTCCGTGGAGTTGTAGAAGCAAATAAAGGTAAAACTTCAGTTGATTTGAAGACCCCCGAGAATTCTCCTAAGTCATCTGAACTTGAAGTATGAAGCTATTGATAGCAGAATGTCGCTTTGCAGTGGCGGATGAGAGAAATTTAGAAGCACTCGGTAGTGTCAAAGATGTTTTGGTGTTATGGACTTTATTATTAGATCATCTATATCTTACATTGATTCTCGCGAGTCCTTCAAATTAAAGCCGTCATTCACTTATGTACTCAGGTTCTAGGCTGAAATTATGCCCATCCTTTTCATGGTTTTGAACATTTTTTGAAGCATGCAAATGGTCTTAGCTGATTCTATGTGCCTTGATGACAACAGATGCATCTGAAAGTATTTTTTGCCACTGCTCTGTTTTTCAAGCGAGAGAGTATAACATGAGGCCGTGTTAAACCTTTTTTAATTCATGACTGTATGATGGGAACTTCATATAGTAATGTTAAGCCTTACAGAAATCATCTCACTTGTTGAATTGGTTTTACTATTATTAGCTGAGAATGGATATGCAATTAGGTAAACTTTAGTGTATTTAAAGCTGGTGTTAATTTAGAGCCAAGGGCATTACCCTCTTTGTTATTGTTGTTGACCGAACTTGAAATTGTTTCTAGTTAGAGTCTGTGCAAGCCTAAGTTTTTGCCTCGTTTAACTCTGAGCCTTTATTATTCATGGCGTGCGCCTTTTTTGTTTTGCAAGAGATTTCCTTTCCATATTTGAAATCTGTAACAGTGACTTTATTCACATGAAACATGCAGTAATATTTTTCGCTGGTGGAATAATTTTTGTATTTTAGTAATTGCATATGAAGGCAAATCTATAAAGTGATCTTTGTTTTAAATAAAATGAATTAAGACTGACATAAGTTTCAGATATTTCTATAATTTTTAATGGAGATAAATTGATATGGGTCAGGAGGTTATCTAAACCATCAAAGTTAATGATATGCAGTTTGGGTATTTAATTGCTTGGGTATTTAATTGCAGCAATTTTACCCGTGCCCCATAAAAGAATTATGAATGTGGCACTGACATGCAATATCAGCAGAAGGATTGCAATAGACATGAATTAAACGTGCTGCAATATTTGTTTTTGGAAAAAGATACTGTTTATGGAAGAGTTAAATGGATTTAGACTATTATGTTCAATATCTCTAGATCATGGCTGTAAACGAATACTTGGATAAATGTGCGCTGCCTAATGTTGATTTATAATCAATGAAGCTTGATGTGTAATGGTTTTATTAATTCTAAATATTTCCATTCAATTTTCATGCCATGGGATCACCTTTCTTTCCAGGGTTTGCCTCTTGGAAAATAGCCAAGAGACACAGAAGGAGACTCTTGATGCACGAAAGGTAACTTACAGTGGTATAGAGTATTTGTTGGCTGGAGACTTGCAGTAGCCACTCTGGCATTGATCTATTTACACGCTATCATTTATATCTTTTTAAGCATTGTATTTATGATACTCAATGCTGTGGAATAATTTTGAGAGATGGTAGTAGAATTATACATGCCTTTTAACCAAGTTGCCGGTTGGATTCAGGATGCAGCAACAAATAAGTTCAACACCACTATACTAATATTAAAACAACATTACAAAATACACTATATATTGATATTTTAGTCCAAATGACAACAAAATGCTAAAATACACCACCATATCAATGTTTTAGTTCAAAAACAATAATGTCAACATTAATAATCAACCATCATTGATCAAATATCATAAAAAATCATCAAACAAATCATAATCATTTTGCTTGTACAAATTTGAAGCACAAAAAGTGCCACAAGCATCGATACTAGCAATGTTAGTTTCAAGGGCAGCCTTAACATCACTAGGTAGCTCGTGATCATCATCATCAATTGCAAGTGCATCAAAGTGGGCAATCGAATCTTCCAACTCCACATGTTCTGGTTCAACATCCCAATGGTTTGCCTCTCCCTTTTTGTAAGCATTGTCTTTGTGTGTTATGAGCCTCAAGTTTGAATGTGCATATAGACCAAGTCTTCTACCTTCTTGGAATGTAGACTATTGTGTTTTATTGAGTGGATGAAAGAGTATGTGCGTCAGTTTCTCTCGGAGGATGATGAACTAGCAACTTATCAAGATTTTCAATTTTAAAATTAGAGGGTTAAGAGTTCTGAATAAAATTTTAAAAAATATAAATTTAAAATTCATCGACAAAAATTTAGAAATTAAGAGTTCAGAACTTTTTTGTGATAAAAGTTTGGTGGCAATGGGTTGTAGATGTTGGTACATGTGTCCATAGAAGTACCACCATTTATAAGCATCAACATCATTCTTGTCTTCAAGAGCCTCAAGACCACAATCATTGGTGCTTGTGAAGCTCATGAAGTTAGACCTCATTGTAGGTTGTATGTGATCGGGATGGAGTCTACAAAGGGCTGTCTTATAACCCGTGAACAACTTCAGGATCTCTGTATGGGGCAACTCTAGTGGTACTCTCTTTGAGGACCGATTGACTATAGAACCTGGGGCTCAATGCAAACACAAGGAGATGCTAAGGGGTAGTCATTTTGTTCCATCTCTCTATCATGATTCTTTGTAGTTCCTTGAAAAAGTTTTCTTTAGGATCTTGCTCTTTCTCATTTATGATCTTTTTAATATCCTCAATCATGGTGTCTATGCCATCATATATCTCACCCAAGCAAATGTCTATCCATGTCAGTGTATCGGATCATGCTCAATATGGCTCAATGAACCTCAGAAGGTGCTCAACATGATCCCACCAAAAGTCATCTAGTATCATTGCCTTAATGGCAGCTGCCCTAGTACTACTAGATTGCCTCCTACACTCCAATTAACATTGATTACCATTCTAGACGATGCCTCTTTAACCCTCACAAGACGTCTCAAAACAATATTGTTGGAGGCAAAACAAGTCTCAGCCACCTATTTTAAAATCAAAACAATAATAAATTAAAATTAAAATTTAAAAACATAGAAAGTTTACTAAACTAAAGTCTAAATTTTTAAAACATATTTAAATTTTAAATAATTTAACTTCAAGAGCTCCAATTTCAAGAATTGTCTAAAGATGGCTTGCGTCATATGGTGGTTTGTGACAAACATTTGGATCTCCTATGCATCTTCATACGTTATTTTGATCCACTCAATTTTATTGCTAGCTTTTTGCAGCATTAGGTTGAGTAAGTGGACATCACAAGGTGTTCAAAAAATGTGTTCGAAGTGCTCCTCAACCAGTAACCAGATAGCCCTACAATTCTTGGCATTATCGGTTATTACCTAAACAACATTTTGAGGGCCAACTTGCTCAATGACTTTGATGAAAATGTTTGCAATAAATGGACCGTCCTTCACCTCCCCTTTACAATCTACAACTTCCAAAAGCATTGCACCTTTGTGGACACTGCAATAACATTGACCAAAGGATGATTTCTCGCATCTTTCCATCCATCAAATACTATGGTCTCACCTATTTCGATTTATGAATCCTTGGTGGGCTGCATGAAAGCCTTTACATGGATCACCTCTTTGTCCAATAAAGTGGTACACACCTTCTCATAACCTGGGCCCTTGAACCCCTTTTGATGCAGAGGCTAGTGATGGATTTGCATTCTTCATAGGAAAATGTGTGTTTATACCTTTGTTTTGTAACAACACTCGTGTTCTTCTTCACTCAAGGAATCAATTCAAGGCCCATACCAATCACCATAGACCTATCAGAGGTCAATTTAATCCTCTTTTACCATCCTAGACTCCACAACATGAAATCCTTCTTTCATACCCTTCACATCCAAGCTTTCAATCAACATTCCAACCCCATGGTTGTACCCAACAAGGCAATCTATTAGCCTCAACAACTTTGCAAGGTGTTCTCAATATCCCTAAGGTTCTCAAGACCTTACAAACACCCTATCTTCTTCATACAAACTCCCAACTTGCATTGGTTGGCTTCATGCCTTCAAACTGCCATTCTAGGACCGTTCCTAGTAGCCTTCACCAGTCATAAAATAACAATTTTCCCCAAATCTTCCCAAAAGACTTCATAAACTAATCAAGGATCTGGATATCCTTTTGGAAGTTTTAAAACATATCCCAAAATCAACCCAACTTGTTTTGAGACAATCCACTCTAAAATTGATGATTCCGTTTTGCTAGAGAGACCTAATTCCTTCATTTAACAAAGGAACCCTATCATGGGTAAACTCCTAGACCTTGCCCTCTTCATTAGTCTTATGAAAGGGATCTAATTAGAAGAAAATATAATCAATTTGACTCTGACACTTCTGGATATGAAAGCCCCAAATTGGTCTCAAAAACCCCTATAAACTAGAGCCTCTCTCAATGTATGACCTCCCAACACCATAGCAACGTTTCACCATTCTTATACCATCATAAGATGGATTCAATCATAAAATGACCACCTCCAAGGGCAAGATCCTCTAATGCTATACCCTTGGCTCAATTCAATGACCCTTGGTCACTCCTCAACCCCAACAAACTCCTCCAATCAATGCCCACCTGCAACCTCCTTCTCATTCCTGCATTCAAATTGTTAGAATGCTATAATACAATGATTGGATTCATCCCCAAGTGACAGTAATTACAAAAAGGGGACGGGTCATTCCATTTACATCTTAAAACAAGACAAAACCCTTGTGATCTTACAGACCAGTCAATTAGAAATGCACACAATCAATGAAATGAATACACAACTGATTCAAACTAGTTATTTTTAATGTGTTTCAACCATCCAAGATGTTAGATCTCAAAGACACATTAAAAAACTATAAGAAATGACAAGAAAACTGAATTTTATTGCTTGAATAACACAATCCGTACATATTC